>CAUYRH010010720.1:0-33911 GCA_963574655.1 Perodicticus potto
TGATTTGCATTTCTCTGATGATTAAGGATAATGAGCATTTCTTCATGTGTCTGAAGGCCATGTGCCTGTCTTCTTTAGAGAAGTTTCTTTTTAGATCTTTTGCCCATCCTGAGATGGGATCTCTTGTTCTTTTCTTGCAAATATGTTGGAGTTCTCTGTGTATTCTGGTTATTAAGCCCTTGTCAGAGGCATAACTTGCAAATATTCTTTCCCATTCTGAGGGCTGTCTGCTAGTGATTCTTAAGACATGAAACTATAAAAATACTAGAAGAAAGTGCAGGGAACACTCTTGAAAGCATCAGCCTGGGTGAATACTTCATGAGGAGGACCCCCAAAGCAAGGGAAGCAGTATCAAAAGTTCACTGAACTTCTAACTAGAACCCAGTTTAGTACATGTCTCGAGCTCTTCTATATTTATACTCCTTTACATATGAAAGTGTAGGTATTCTGAGTGATTAAGGCAGTTGTATCTGTGTTTTTGGTTACTTAAAGCCAAAACAACCCCAGAATCACGGTCATGGTTAATAGGTTAAGACTTGCCTTTTCTGTTCCTAGGTAAAGCAAGTATTACAAAAGAAGTCTTCTGAAAACAATGTTACTATTTTTGTTGTTTAATCGACACTTGCTTTTTATGTTTTAAATTGTAGGCTTGATCGGAACAGGACTCTAAATTGGTAGGAGATTAATTATTTTAGGGCAAAGGAGGCCTTATGGAGAATCCTAAATGCCATTGTGTTAAGAAGCTGCACACCTTGCATATATAACCAGGCAGAGTGCATCTTGCCGGATGTGTGGTCTGGTTGCTGTTTCCTATGGTCTTCTGGACGGCCTGGCTGTATCCCTGTGTTTTGACAGCTACTGACTATTTTTCATGTGGATGCTCCTGTTACCTTTCCTCATGGCAGATCTGAATATGACAGCTTCACTCTCCACCGGTGTCTCTTGTGAACTTTACAGGGCATTTGCCAAAGTTAACACTATTTAGAATCATAAAAAATGCTTTTGCGAGAGAGGAGAGTAGTGGTTCCTTGGGAGCAACTTAATTAAGATGTTCTATGATGAAGTCCTTCCTGGCTTGGTCACTTATTGCTTCTAGCTGTGGTGTAAATTTTCATTATGTAACTATGAAGTTTGTAATTAGATTCTTCTGACCACCTCGGAGTATACCAGGAATGTTTTAATTACTTTTTATGGGTTATTGTTATGTATTTCCTCAGGGGGCTGGCTCTTTTAAGTAATACCATGTTTTTTGATTACATGTTGTTATTCTAAAAATAGCAGTTATTTTAGGCATACATTTCTCTCCCTTTCTGACTGTAATTTTAACTAAACTGCGTGTAACATCTCTTTGAAGACCATTGTGTAGGAAGTCCGAGTACTATTAATTCTTTTGAAATAGATGAAAGCTAGAAGGAAAGAGGATGCACAAGAATGAAAGTTCTAGAGACAATGGAACAAAGCTATTGAAACTTTCAAAACTAGAAAGGCCATCTTGAGTTTACCTCACTCACACCTTCTGCTCTCCAGGTTGGACCCCCACTCCTCTCCCCCTTATTCTGCTCCTTAGTTCTATCTTTGCCCTACCCTGCCATGTTCAGTTAAATTGTTTTATATCAGATACAGTATATCTCAGATGATTAAAAAGTGAATATTGATAGTATCTGCTTATATCACACCTAGTAACATGTACATTTATGAGAATGAAGATTTTACCATAACATAAATTCTTTCTGTAATTTACAAAATTACAGTCCCATTTACTGTAAGAACAGTAGTGGAAATCAGAAGAGAAATTCCCTGAGAACATGAATTTGTGTTCCTATGGTCTTCCGGATGGCCTGGCTATATCCCTGTGCAGTGTTATTTAGAATTCTTCCTTTTCCATCTACCTCATGCTCTATTTTTATTTTCTTTGAATGTACCTACCCTGGAAACACTGAGGTTTCTTAATTGTTTAGGTAGAACGGATAGTTGCAGTCCAAGAATACAAAACAAAAACCAAACTTCAAGTGTTATCCTACATTTGACCTTCTCTTGAAATTAACAGGGGAGTCTATTTGATAAATTAGAATTTAGTGAACTTGAATTTGGTCTGCCTATAAAAGGTGTAAGAAGAAAGAATAAAGTAAAATGGCAGAATGCAAGAAACAGCATTGGCCAACTGTAATCTTTTCTCTCCCCAAGTCACAAAAACTGTGCTCTCTAGCTTATAGTGATATTCAGGAAAGGCCTTTTTTGTGGTAACTCTTAATTTTGGATTTCACTAGTTTTTGATGCCTCTAGGGCTGAGAGGTTTAAATTAATTGAACTGAACAAAGGATAAAGAGGTTTGAATTCATTGGAATTTTTCCTTAGAGATAAAAATATAAATTTTTGCCAGAAGAGATAGTGATTATGTGAACAGTTTTGTTTCCTCTAAAGCACAACCAGCAGCTGGGGCTGGGGTGGAGGATGGTTGGAGAAAGTAATGGTTGGTAGCCTAGGGGTTGTATTTTGCCTAAAAACAGGTAAACTCTGCTCAATAAGGAACAACTTTCAATCCTACCCCTACCCCCTTATTCTTGGTAAACATAGAGGCATTTGGAGTAAAACATTTTTTTCCTATTATCTTTGGGAGAATTAAGCATAATTGTTTCATATTTGTTAATATGTCATTTCTATGTTCTGTGGTGGGAGCTGCAGAAATATGTCAGGATGAGAAAGCTTGCCTTGTAAGATTTATCCCAGTCCTCTTTCCATTCCTGCATATCCCAGTTCTGTGTATTATGCCAAAATTTAGGTAGAATGTGTATTTTGAGAAGAGTTAAATATGTATTTTGTATGGCACTTGAGAATTAGTTGAAATAGTTCTTGTTTTGATCAAAGATTGAGCTGAAATTGTAAACACACATATCATCAGATCCTGGAGAGAAACGAATCTCCTCTTGCTAAACTATAGGTTTAGCTACATCCAGTTTTTAAGATACTGTTTTACTTTCATCTCACTTTACTAAAAAATTCAGATTGGAGTATAAGATGATAAAGACAGAATTAAGACACTCAGACAACAAAGTCTATTACAAATCCCTTAATCTTGGTGTTCCCAAAGCCCTGCTCTCTCACTGCTTTCTCAATCTAAGAACACTCCCTGGGCATTTTCCACCCACCCTCCTCACCCTGATTCTAACCCGTATATACTTACGATCCAAAAATATTTTCCTCCAACCTAGGTCTCTCCTGAAGTCAAGCACTATAGATGGAACTATTTCTAGAATCTGCGATTAGGTGCCCCATAGAACACGTTCAGACCTCAAGTCATTCCCTTTCCCTTTTGAGCAGATCCTCTCCTACATTCATTAATGTTGTTTGCAATGGTACCACATGCCCAGTTGTCCAGCTGTCCATATGATGTCAGGATACCTTGTATCCATTATTTTCTCCCACTGCCAATGTTACCCCTGAACTTCTGCTTTCAACCATTTCTTCAGTTCTTTATTGTCATCATCTTCCAGATGAATCCCTGCCTTGGTGTCTCAATTATGAATATAATTAGTTTTGTGGGGCTTTCTTTTTTCCCAAATTTACTGAAGTAGAATTGATATACAATTACCTGCACAAAGTCATAATGTACAATATGAGGAGTTTTGAAATCATCACTACAATAAACCACAATAAAGACAGTGAAAACATCCTTCACCCTCCATTGTTTCCATGTGCCCCTTTATAATCTCTACCTCACTCCCCTCTCCCCATTCTTCTATTCTCAGACAATCACTGATCCTGGTTTTTGTTTAATGGTTTGCAGTTTTTAGATTTTGATATAAGTACAATGTTCTCTCTTTGGCTGACTTATTTTACTCAGCATAATTATGTCTTGCTTTCCAATCAGGATTCCTTTGTTTCTTTCTTTATTACTTTTGCTAGAATTTCCAGTACAGCATTGAATAGAATGGATAAGAGAAAACATTATTCTCTTGTTCTTGATGCCAGTCTTTCAACATTAAATGTAATATTAGCTGTGGGTTTTTATAGCTGTCTTTTTATCAGGTTGAAGAATTTTCTGTTTCATACATTTTACTTCTATGTGTGTTATAAGCCCTATAATATATTATCATGATTTTGAGCTTAATCAGTCAGTTATCTTTTAACAAACTTAAAAAGAATTAAAAAATCATTTCCAGTGCTTTTAATTCCTGTAATAAATCCAGATTTCCATCTGGTATCAGTTTCTTTCTACCCAGAAGACTTCCTTTAACATTTCTTAGAGTACATGTCTACTGGTTATGTATTATTTTAGCCTTTCCATATTAAGAAAACATCTTTGCTTAATATTGGTTTTGCAAATATATTTTCCATGGGTATAAAATTCTAAGTGGACAGTTTTAATTTTTTTGTTGTTTTCTAAATATGTTGCTTAATGTCTTCTACCTTCCATGATTTCCAAGAAGAATCCTACTGTCATACTTACCTTTGTTTCTCAGTATATTATATGTCTTTTCTTTCCTATAGCTGTTTTTAAGATTTTCTATTTATTACTATTTTAAAGCATTTTTTGATTGATACATAACAGGTGTACATCGTTTTGTGGTACAGGTGATTTAATATATTCATATAATTTGTAAAGATCAAATTAGTGTACTTGAGACATTTGTCGCCTTAAATACATGTCTGTTCTTTATGCTAGAAATATTCAAATTATTCTATTATAGTTATTTTGAAATGCACAATAGATTATTGTAAACTAAATTTACTCCACTAATTTATTGAACATTAGGTCTTATTTTTTCTAACAAAACATATATTGGTATTCATTAATCAACTTCTTTTCACTCCATTCCCTATCCTTACCTACTATTTTTTAAAACATAGATTATGATGAACTTTGTTTTGATATGCATGTTTCTTACGCTTGGGCTTCATTTAACTCTTTGAATCTATAGGTTTATAGTTTACATCCAGGTGTTTAAAAAAATTGTCCATTATTTCTTCAATTTTTTTTTCTGTCCAATCTCCTTTTCCTTTTCTTTGATGAGTCTGGTGAATGCATATTAGGAAGCTAGATGCTCTCCCATGGCTCACTCATATTCATTTCAATTTTGGAAGGAATTTTTCTTACTATGTTTTTAGATTCATTGATACTTTTTTCAGTAGTATCTAATCTTCTGTTAATCTTACACAGTTTATTTTGCAACTCGGACTTTTAAAAAAAATTTCTTTAGAGGTTTAGTTTAGGTGCTGTAAAAACTATCACCATCTTTCCTATCTCCACTTAGCATGCTCAAGCAATCTTCTACTTCGGCTACACTTGGATGTTTGGAATACAGTTATAGCTTGTAATGTACTTGTCTACTAATTGTGTGTGTTATCATTATAATTTCCAGGCCGGTTTCTGTTGATTGATTTTTCTCGTCATTATGGGTTTTATCTTCCCCTGTCGGGGTGAAGCCTAGAGCTTCTCTCTACATAGGGATCTGAGCCATCAAAAAGCTCGGTTCATTCTTTCCTCCCTCTCTCAGGAGTCACTGTCTGGCTCTGCCTATTGTTGTGTCTGAAAACCTTATTTCATATATTTTGTCTAGTTTTTTTTTTTTGTAGTTGATTTAGGTTAAATATGATTCCTGTTATTTCATATTGGCCTAAAGACAAAGTTTTTTTATAATTTATTTTATGTTTGAGCTATTGTTCTGAATGTCTGGTCTGATTTTGTCACTTTCCCACTTAAAAACCTGCGGTGATAACTCTTCACCCTTAAAGTTCTAATCTTTACTAGAGCTTCTAAGGCCCTTTTTGTGATGCTCTTGTCATTTTAATTTTTGTCTATGATCTTCTCCTTTCCCATCCCACCTAGTACATCCACAGGCACTTAAAATCAAGCCACAATTGCTGGAATACACTACCCTATTGTTTTGATCATGCTTTTTTTTTTTCTTTGTGCACACCATTTTTTCTTCACAGGCTGATGAAATCGTGCCTACTCCACAGGCCCAAAAGTCCTAGTTCAAATATAACGTCTTCTGTAAAGCCTTCCGTGACTTTTACTCCCATGCCCCTGGCAAGATTAACAGCTTTCTTCTCCTAGTTTCCTCATCAAGACATTTCTGTTCCTTACAAAGTCAGGCCATGCAAAATGTATTCTGCAAAGTAACAAATGGTAAATATTTTAGACTTTGAGGGCTATTTCATGTCTTTGTTTGTATTCTTCTTTGTTTTCTTTACAGTCCTTTAAAAATATACAATCCATTCTTAGCTAGTGGACCAGGCAAAAACATTTCGTAATAGAGGATTGAGATTGTATGTCATTTACTTACCCCCAGAGTGCCTGATCCTGAGAAGATGCTCAATAAGAATATGCAGTTCTAGCAGTGCCTGTGGCTCAATGGGTAGGGCGCTGGCCTCATATACAGAGGGTGGTGGGTTCGAACCTGGCCCCAGGCAAACAACAAAAAAAGAATATACAGTTTTTAAATGAGTAGAAAATACTCTATATTATTTGAATGCTTAAAATGTTATGGTAAATCTTCTAAGAACTTAAAGTAGGTTATATTATTTGGTCTGCAGAAAACCAGGTTTGACTATTAGCACAGTTTGATACATAAGGTTTATAGCTGAGTATCTTTATGAAGTTGGAAAATGTCCCAGTGTGATGGCTAACACCTGTGTTCCTAGCACTTTGGGAGGCCAAGCTGGGTGGATTGCTGGAGCTCAGGAGTTCCAGATCAGCCTGAGCAAGAGTGAAACCCCATCTGTACTAAAAACAGAATAGTTATCAAGGCATTGTGGTAGATGTCTGTAGGCTCAGCTACTTAGGAGGCTGAGGCCGGAGGATGGCTTGAGTCCAGCAGTTTGAAGTTGTTGTGAGCTAGGCTGATGCCATGGTACTCTAGCCTGGGCAACAGAGTGAGACTCTATCTCTGAGGGAGTGTGGGAAGAAGTTGGGAAAGGAGTAGGACTAGAGTAGGAGTCCATATTATATATTCATCCTTTGCTTGGGTTATGTTCCCAGAAAGGGCAGAGTGTCTCTGAGATCGATGCACTCAATATCCCTGTCTCTGACGAAAAAGAAATGTTCAATAGACATGTATGTGTCTTTGACCTAAAAATTGGATGAGTTTCAAGAATAAGGAACCACATTTGCTCACTTTTATGTTTATCATGTAGTTTGGAGAAAATAACAAAATTGTTTTTCTAAGAGGTTAGGTATTACTTTTTAAAAGATTAAAAGTCTTGGATGTATTAACATCATCTTTTTTCCCCTTTAAAATCTAGCTTGTTCCTCTTTAAATATAGTCATATCCTTCAAACCAAACACTTTGTCCAAATTAGTTTATTTCAAAGCATATCTGGTTTTGAGTAAGAAGCTGAGGAAACATATTATTTGAAGCCACACACAAATGTTTTGTTTATTTAAAACAAATATTTTTGACCAATCAAAAAAGAAAACGTAATTGCCTTTGTTTTTTTATAAAGAACATTACCTCATGGCCAACAGTTTGTTATAGAGTGAACTAATGTGAGTTAATGTTAAAGATTTTGATGATGACTTTTGGAAATCCGCAAAGACTAGTGCGTTTAGAACACCAATAATCAATCGAATCTTCAAGAACTAAGATATCCTAAAACCAGCTGCCATTTACAAATCAGTGGTAATGATCTTCATAGAAAAATTTGCAGAGGCATAAAAGAGCCCCTTGCTGTCAAAATTAGCTTTTCAAAAAGCAGGAGCTGTTTTGCTGCCATAACTTTAAGCAGTAATTATTATTAGGCCAATTTAAACCAAATTAGTAGGTGTTTGAGATTAAATATACAATATATTTACATCAAGGCAGTATTGTGAAGCCAATTTATTTTCCCTACAGGTAATTAAATGTGTTTTATCAAATGGCAACTGTGCTCTTCCCTGCCCTGAATTCTGCCAGCCAGAACACAGAAGCAAGAGAGCTACACAGAACAGGAGTGACGAATCTTAAAGTGTGCTGTTGCCAAAGCAAGGGCTTATCCTTTGGAATTACATAACTGGCATTTATTTCAGTTTCCAGATATGAGTATCTCTGACTTTTTATCACTCAGTGACATTTGTCCTTCATTCCAGGATTTCTTGTTTATGCCATTGTATCTGACAGCCCAATAAACAAAAAGCAATAAAATAAATGAAAAGGAAAATGGTATGGTAGTGACACTGGGTTTTTCTCCAGTAGCAGCAGAAATATGGACTACAGATAGGTCATTATGGGTGCGCATTCCCTATTCTTGAAATTATCAGGTTTTCCTTTGAGATAGTGATTTTCAACTCGTGTGCCATGAGCATTTTTAAAGATCTTTCATTAAATTATTTTTTAGAAGAAGTTTAAAGCACAGTAAGTATATTCTTTTTTTAAAATCTTTTTTCGTTGATCAACATAATTTAAGTGTACCATGGAAATTTAACTATGGGTCCAAGTGTGCCATAAGATAAAAAAGTTGCAAAATAATGCTCTAAGAATTGGGGAAAATTAGAGTTGTAGATGTAGTTCTCTGTGTCTTCAGATTAGGCTTCTGTGGTGTCCTCTTCTCTGAGGACATGTTGTTCCTAATCACTGGTTCCGCTTACTTTGGGTCTTGTGGTCAAAATCTGGAGAGGACCGTGTCAGAGTCAGCTTGACTGGTCACTGGAGACTTGGCTGTTGATTCCATATCCTGGGTTTACCTGGCATAAAGCCACACAAAGGCCAAATTAGCCATCACACGGTAGGGGCAGGGGTAGGAACTCTTTTATCAAATTCAAAAATAGAATTTCTCACATTTTATCTGGAAAGCAACAGCACGTGCCACAACAGGTGGGGCTGTGTGGGCTCACCGGTTGACTGGTCGCGTGGATCACGTGGTAATGCTTTTCTAAGGAGTTGAGTAAATGCGCAAGGTGAGCTGGGCTTATTTACTTTACTTATTACATACTTTATTTCCTTACTTGTATTATTTATTACAAATACAAGCAGTGGCTGCCTGAGAGAATTGTCACCCAATCATCACACAGTGATTGGTCAATCCTATTTCTGCAGGGAAGTGGTGTTCCAGGATGGCAAACCAGCGGGACTGTTGAATCTGCCAATGAGTCCTAAATGACTTCAGGTCGTTTTTAACCTTTCTACACCTCACTTCCTGCATCTGTAAGACTGAAATAGCAGAACTTGACCTCACAGGAGTGCCATGAAGCTTAAAGGAGCTAATTACGTATTCTCAGAATGGAGCAGTGTGCCTGGTAGATACCGGCAGATGTTAGCCATTGTTGTGATTATTACCAGTTTTTGCACTTGTCCCCTTTCCCTGATTCTCCCTGCAATCACCCTAATTCAGCCACTTGTTAGTTCTTGGTTTGACTTTGAACTAGTTCCTACTTGACCTCCCCATCCCCAGGGTTTTCTCAGCAGCATTTGCTTTACTTACATTCTGCTTCCAGATTAATCTGGCACATATTAAGACTTTGACTCTCTTGCTCAAAAAGATTTAATTTAGGAAATAAAGTCTTTAATTCCTTTGCTTCATACTGATGACTTTGTGCTATCTTCCATTGTCATTTATTACTGCTCCCTTTCGGGGACCTTTCAGCCCAGCCAAAATGAACTTCCTATCTTGTCCAGTGAAGTATAGCCCCCTTCCACCTCCTTGCTTTGCTCCTGTGTCCCTTTCCTCTTCACACTCTTCCCATTTGGCTGAGACTTATAGACGCAGTATCTTTGAAGCCTACCTCAGAAGCTCTATCTATGGTGTCTCCAGCGTCCCACAGTAGGCAACATTCCCTTCCTCTTACTTTCCGTAGAAATGTACATAATGCTTATTTCTCCTTGTACTTTCTGCTGTATGTTTTAGCTCCTTAAGTACCCTTATTAGTCATTAGTTTGGAGAAAATTTATGCTTGATACTTTTAAAAAATTTTTGTTTTTGTTTCAGGTTAATATTGGTTGCTTTTGTAAGGTTAAATATAAATTGCTGTTTCAGGTTTATATAAGTTGCTTTTGTAAGGTTAAAGTCTGGGTTGTAGTTGTGTCTTTCCCCTAGAAAGTGTGCAATGTACCCACAGGGTGGAAACTTGTTCAATCCCTTCCCCGCTCCTCCTTACTTAATTTAAATTGAGTTTTTCTCTCATGTGAAAATGTCATTGTTAGTCTATTGGTTTTCATTAAGTACTGTGTTCATATGATGCTTCTTTTTCCATTCTTCTGATACATAGGATAATGTTTGATGCAACTTTTAATTCCCCTTACATCAACACAATGCCTTATTCATAATCGGTGCTCACAGGATATACATGCTGAGTGAATGGGGGACTGGCCTTGGGTCTCTGGGCCCAACAAAGAGCTTTCGGCTAGTAGATGTTCAATATGTCTTGAAATATCTTACGTGATTTGAAAAAAGAAACAGAAAAAAAATTATTCTTTGTTTTTGACCAACACCACACATTATTCATAGTAAAGTATGTCTTTTTCTAATAAGAGTTGTATTTTGAACTTACGGAAGTCACAATATTTGGCACTTCACACATACCTTTAGAAAGACTGGTCCAATATCCTATGGGGTAAACTAAAGCCTAGAGCAGGGATTTTCAACTGGTATGCCATGAGAGGATCTTAGGTGTCCATGAAAAATTTTAAAGATCATCAATTAAGTTATTTTCAAAAGAAGTTCAAAGCACAGTAGGTATATTCTTTGTTTTTTGATTGAGATAATTCAGGTATGCTATGGAAGTTTATCTCTAGGTTCAAGTGTGCCATGAGATTAAAAAAATGGTTGAAAAACACTGGTCTAAAAAGGAAAAGTGATCCCAGCTCCGGGTGGGAAAAGGACTTGAAGAGAAACTTCTCTAAAGAAGATAGACTCATGGCCTACAGACACCATCCTTGATGATCAGAGAAATGCAAATCAAAACTACTTTGAGATATCATCTAACTCCAGTAAGATTAGCCCACATAACAAAATCCCCAAACCAGAGATGCTGGCGTGGATGCATGTTTCTTTCTTTGGTAAATTTGTATCGAGTCTGCCAAGGGGCAGCCATTGTTCAAGGCACTGTTGATAAGGAGAGTGCAAAATAAGGAAAAATCCTTGTGCACGAGGAACTTACCTTTTTGTGGGACAAGAAAGGGAACAAAGAGAATAAATCAGAAGGAAAGATGACATGCTAGGTGGTAGTAAATGCTTTAGAAAACAATGAAACAAGAAGGAAAAGAGCAAGTGCAAATGCAGGGCGATTGTGCAATATTGAATCGGAGGATTGAGGAAGTGCTTCCTGGGGGGATATCTGAGCCCCTCATTCCCGAAAGACTGAAGGTAGGAGCTAATTACTTGAAACAAGAGCACATAATAATTTTCACATGTTTAGTTAAGTTTTTTTCTTTTTCCTAAATGAGATTCTGCATGTATCCATATTCTTTATTTCAATGGCTGGTTTCTGACTTTAAACTATTATAAAGTTAATAAATAGAGATATGTCTTTGCATGTTTTTTCTACTTTGAGAAAACATCACAGAGTTGTGACTTATGAGTTTGGACAGATTGGATGGAAGACTTTGGGTGCTGCAGTGTTGGTGCTGGCTGAAGCTGTCAGCGGCAAATGGACTGATGTGATCAGGAGGGTGGGAGATGCTTCTAGCCAGATGTCTGCCTTGGAGCAGGCAGCTATCTGGGGAATGTCACCTGGGACTATAGACCACAGTGCTTACCCTGGGCCCCTCCGATGCCATCACATCAAGTAGTCAGACTTCTTATATGGCAACTCCTGGGCCCCAGACAGGGGATATGAAAGGATAAGAAGTGGAAGCTGGCAGTTTTTTAAGTCCTGGGTACAAAAACTAATACAATATCACTTGTAGTATATTCTGTCAGTGAAAGCAGTCCTGGAGCTGGTCCAGATTCAGAGGAAAGAAATAATGTCCCAAAAAGAATGTATGACCATCTGTATTAAATTCCAAAGACTGCCACAAAAATTAACACAAAGTTATTGGCTTACACATTAATGGCCATATGAGTTGTATTTAACTCATGCTTGTTTTGAGCCCAGGGTCTGGTGAAGTATATATAACTCACTCACACGTCTCCTGACCTTGGGAGTCATGGGGGGCGTAGGCGCCTCACACCGCTGTGCTGTAGCTTGCATATTACATGATGGATTGTCCCCTGGGCAAAAACCTGCAGTTGGTTTGTGAAAATCTTAATTGTTGATGATCTTATTCTTACAATAAACATTAACAATTTAATTCTAAAAATGTGGGTTAGGCTGGACATGGTAGCTCACACCTGTGATCTTAGCACTCTGGGAGGCTTAGGAGGGTGGATTGCTTGAGATCAGGAGTTCGAGACTAGCCTAACCAAGTGTTAGAATCAGTCTCTGCCAAAACTAGAAAAACCAACCTATAGTCCCAACTACTTAAAAGGCTGAGGAAAGAGATCACTGGGGCCCAGGAGCTTGAGGTGGCTGTCAGCTATGATGCCATCACACTTTACCCAGAGTGACAGAATGAGACTCTGTCTCAAAGAAAAAAAAAATGTGGATTAAATGTGTAGAAGTCAATAAATTTCATTTTTCTATTTGTTTACCTTTAAATTACACTCAAGCCTGACAATTCAATAAAACCCTTTACCCTTATGAACAATTTTTCAAGCTTTTACATTACTTTTTACCTTGCTAATTTTCTTCAAAGTTTTATATGAATTTTTAATGTATGTTTTAGGATCATTTTGCTTTGTTTCTATTTTCATAATAAAATACTGTGCTCCCAAGGAAAATTTTTTTTCTAGTGTAGCAGTCAATGTGTTAAACAACAGAAGTCTATTCTCTTATAATTCTAGAGGCCAGAAGTCTGAAATTGAGATGGTGGCAGGACCCTACTTGCTTCAAAGTTTCTAGGGATGAATCTTTCCTTGCCTCTTCCAACTTCAGGTGTGATCCTGGCGTTCCTTGGCTTGTGGCAACATCACTCCAATTTCTGCTTTCATTTTTACATACTTTTCCTGTCTCTGTCCATGTGTGTTCTATTCTCTTATAAAGATCTGTCACTAGATTTAGGTTTCACCCTGTTCCAGCATAATATTTCAATCTTTGTCTTAATTACTTATCCAAAGAACTCTATTTCCAAATATAGCACATTATCAGCTTCTGGGTGGACACACTTTGAAGGAACACCGCTCATCCTGCTACACCATCTGTATAAATATTCTTCCACTAGATGCAGGTAGAATAGTCAGCACCTTACTCAGGGATGATGCAAACTTTATAAAATCAGGTCCAAAGTACTGAAATAAATGATTGTGTAAGTTTTGCTATTTGAAAATTTCCTGCTTAAACTGTATCCAGAACACCATGATTCTCATCAGATATGTTCTCCTTTTTCATAGTGACATGAAAAAAGTTGGTGTCACCGTGGTTGGGCCACAGAAGAAGATTATCAGCAGCATTAAAGCTCTAGAAACACAATCAAAGAATGGTCCCGTTCCAGTGTAAAGTACTAATTCTGGAAGGAAGAGGTGGCTGTGGAAGACGTAGCATCACTCGGCAGAGAGATGACAATGCTGGAGATACTGGTAGAAGCTCCGAGCCCCATAAGACACTCAGACATGAGTATAAATGCCTTAAAATGCAAATGAAGACCCCCTTTGCCCCCTATCATTTAGTGGATGCGTGAGTGGGTATAATTTTTTTGTAATTGCTTTTTTAATATTAGTTGATGGATCAAATTAAAATTCTTCAGCGCAAATGGTGACGAACTAGCATAGAGCCATTGATCATAAACTGACTGATAAAAGCAAAGCAAGTGAAATGGTAAATGGACATGGTGGCTTTGCTTACAAATAGCCACAACAGAAAAGACTTGTAATATTTTTATATACAGAAGAAATCTGTAACAGGTATTTTGTTTCTTTAAAAGCAAGCAAAGCAGAGGAATTCATACCTCAAACTATCTCGCCATATTTGCTACCTTCTCATTGTAGTATTCTCTTTCATCTGTTTAAAACACATAGAGATGAAGTTTGTAGTTGTTTTAAGTACTACGCATTTTTAAATTGTTAGCTCTCTAAGTATTTCATGTAAAGAAATGTCTTAATTTTTTTAAAGTACGTATTTATTTTCTTTTGAATTGTTTTTATTGTTTTGTATTTATGCCATGATGATTTAATTTGGATTTGTTACAGCCAAGTGCCAAATGCTCTTTCAGACTGTCAGCAGCATGCAACATATTTAATTAGACACAGATAATGATGGGCTTCTTTATAGACTTTTTGAACCATCCACTTAGCTGCATTAAAAATAATCAAACCCTTTCCTTGCTCATACACTAATCAAATCTCTCACAGTTTGAATTATCCTATCCGTTTCCCCTCTCCATTTATTATAAACTGTATGCTCCTAATTTAGTGTAATATACTGGCCAATATGTAATGGGATTTCACCCCAATGACATACCTTTCCTGCTCTGGTGCTCAGAGACCACCAACTCCTTTCATGAGGGGAAGAAACCATGTTAGAGCTCCTGAGAAAAGCTACACTGGAAAGAATTGGAATCCTCTTTAGATTGCCGCAGGAATTAGCAAGACAGCCTGTAGACCAATGCACGAATCAAAAAATCATTTGCTCACTGGCTTTGAAAAGTCACTTGATATCGTTGTTTAAACTTGCTGATCTGTTTGTAAAGAATGATGATAACTTACCTGTTCATCTACATCACTGGGATTTAGGTCGATTAAACATTGTGATCATTAACACAAAGTATTATTATCTTTCAGACTCTCCCACTTTAATGTACCTATTGTAATTCTGGTGTATCACTTAGAAGGATTGAACTTCTTTGAATTTATTGGATATATCATTTTCTAAGTAGCTGGTCATCTAGCAAATGCCTTAAAACCTATAATCAGTAGCAAAATCTCTCATTGCAAAGATTCGGAGTATTACATAAAGGCCAAATATGAGCCTGTTCAGTAATATTTGAAAGGATGTACCTGGTGGAAATCTAACTACTAATATATTCTGAAGCAACATTTTAGCTCTATACTCTTTCTAAGCTGGTATGATAATGGGCATAAGGATTGTATATGTCATAAGAATAGAATAAAAAATGCTGCAAACTTTATATTCTTATGTAAAATTGAACACAAGTGAAATAAAGCTTAAATCACAAGTCAAAATTCACAAGTACTGATCTGTTATAGATTTAGTGTAATGAGGCTTAGATTGTATTCATTCAGATATGAGATTATTTCTCAAGTTTTGGCAATATTCCTTATAGTCAAATCATACCACTAGAATTCTGTATTGGATGTAATAAGAGCATGAATGTTTTAAAACTTTATGTGAGATTATGAAATTAATCACAAATATTTAATTTAAGACTGCTAGAAGCAACTAGAAAACAAGTTTAATTACATATTTTGTGTTTTGGAATGTTAAAATGAGTTCTGAATCTGATTTCCATTTCATTTGTCCCTGGGCTGACATTTACTTTTTTAGAGACTATTCTGAACATACTGAACAAGATCTGTGCATTTTACAATCTGATAATCTACTTCACTTATTTTGGCTGTGGTTTCCATTTGAAAGTAGAGGTTGTACATACAAGATACTGCTCTTTATTTCTTCAGTATTTTTCTACCTGACCTCTTATAGATTTACTTTATGCAATTCTTACCCTGTACATATGTAAACATAAGTGTACGATTCTTAACCGTGGGATAGAGGTACTGGAATGCTTTGGGCCATCTCTTTGTACAGGAACTTCGCTGGCATTCAATAAACAAGAACCCACAACTCCTTCTCAATGTTATGTACCATATTATCTGTTTTGTACCTTACCTTTGATTTACATGTATTATTTATTTCTGGTAACTCGCCCAGTTTACGCTGTGCTAACTGTCAATTAAGCCATGTATAAATGTGATATGATAGACAATGTATGTTTAGTTGAAATTTGTCTTTTTAAAACATTACTCATATAGTTTATGTTGTACAACGTAGATGGCCTTTTACTAATGTCAAATGATTTGTAGTGGAAACATTTATATTTTTATAATAAACATAATGAAAATATTTTTTACAGATTGGAATACAGAAGTGGTCTTTGAAGTTTTTTGAAATATAAAAGTATGTTCATATTTAAACAGCAAAATAATGAAATTTATATATGCCACAAAAATGTGCCTTTTGTTTCTTTTTTCTTCACTAGTGAGGAGGGATTCCTGTCATGTGATCCTCATTTTATGGTCTCAATCCCATTATAAATAAGGTGGAACAATAATCAGTAAATATTATCTTCATAGTGAGTAAACACAACTGTATTAGGCCATCCTCTTTTGATTACTAATGGTAAAAAGTAGATAAATCAGCTTAAGGAAAAGAAGAAAATGGCATGCCCTTGTGACTGAAAATTCTGGGAAACAACTCCCCGAGAGATCAGAAAAAGATGGGACCAGGAATTCAACCATTTCTTCAGGATTAAGTTTCTCCTTCTATGCTTCCTCCTTTGACCCTATTTTTTTTCCCAACTGAATTAATTTCCAAGTTAGATCTTTTTACAAGGTGGAAAATACTGCTCCATTTAATATAGTCCTGCATTTGAATTCCTATGAACGAGTACTGTCCTTCAATTGTTCCAACAAAAATTGTGAGTACTTACTTGGGTCACAAGCCCTATGACTTTGGGCAGGGCAATAAATAACTCAAATTTCTAACTACTCAACCCTGTGCTTGGCCTTGGAGACAGTGAGTGGGGATATGTGGAACTGAAGTTCTACAGATGCTGTAGGTGTCAGAGATTTTTTTTTCAAAAGAAAGTCAGAATATCCTTTATGGAAAAAGAAAGAAGGAATTTTGGTCAGGCCAAATAAAACAAAAATTGAAAAAAATCAAACAATAACAACTGAAAATCACATGCTAAAACACACCTGATTATTTGTATAAATAGGTTCCTTTTGCAGACAACTTAAAGAAAATGTTTGATGAAATGAAAATTTTTAAAAAGCAACAAAATGTGTGCAAAATAAGATGAGTGATCAAGAGTCTCATAAGGTTAGAAAATGATCACAAAATGATCACAAATGATCACAAAACAAGTCATATTTTAAGGAAGGTAAACACAAATGTGTCAAGTGGAGTAGAGAATATCTTGGAAACAGGAGATTAAGTAAGTAAAGGAAAAGAGATGAACAAGAATATATTTATTTATTCACTACATAGGTAGTAAGCACTGCTATGTGCCAGGTATTTTGCTATCACCATTACAAGTTATCTCATTCAATCTTTTTACAACTTCTGTGAATAGGTATTATTCATTTTCAAGTGAGGAGGAAATCTAGACTCAGAATGTCCAAGTCACCTCTCAAGATTACCCCAAACATATAAATAGAAAGAAATTTTAAATTTCAACGTTCTTACTCCGTGTTCTTTTCCTTGTATTATAGCCATGGTTATCCCAGGACGCTCTGGGGACAGTGGTATTTCAATCTGAAAGCTGCTCTCGCTCTCTCTCACACCCTGCCCCAGATGCTTCACAGGAATTTCTACCCCCAAATTCTTTCAAGTTAAACTGAGATGACTCTGAAGTTGATTAACCTGGAAACCTAAATGTCATCCTTTACTCTTCCATTCACCTAAGCAATGATGACATCTTAGGAATGTCACCTCTCTCCCTTTTCTCTGTAACATACCACAACCTCTGTTATATTCAGCCCGGAGTACTGAAGAAACTTCCTAAATTAGCCTCTGACTCATGATTTCTTCAAAACGCTGTTCAATGAGCAGCCAAACTAACATAGCAAATTTAAATTTTGTAGTTCCCCTGCAGGAGGCTTGCCTACTCAAATGCGTCGGGGACACAGCAGGCTACAGAAATGAGTGAAGAGACTAAAAAGTACAGTGACCCGCAAAAGCACCTTTCCTTCCTCTAAAAGCACCATCTCCGGTATAAGGTGACACTCACATAGCCAGAATGACTTTTTTAAGGAAATGCCTAATCTGACTTTTTGTGAGAAAATTATTTGTATTTAAAATATAATTTGTCTAATTGCTGCCCCCACTCACACAAACTTACACACACTGATGGGCCGAACTTAGCCTGCAGCTGACAACTTTTCATTTCTAGAAGACAAAATACTCTCCTCTTGGCATGTGGTGACCTGTCTTGAATAAAACCACACTTCTCTCCTTATTTTCGGGTTTGTCTACAAAGCTGAAGTGAACCACTTGTAGTTCTCTCTGAAGATGCCATACTTCCTTTACTGTATCCTCACTTTTGAAGTTTCAGTTCCTCTGTCTAGAATCACTTAGCCAATCTTTATTCATTCTTCTGGTCTCCTTAGCTCCCCAACAATGAGTTAGATAATATTTTCTTCTGTACCAAAAGAACCCTGTGCCTAAAAATGTCATAACTCTTGCTATCTTTACTAAAACTGCCTTTTATTTATGCCCCATCCCTTCTCCTAGGAAAGCACACCGTGAACAGAAACTGTGCCTTATAAATCACTGTTGCTATTTTGCCCATTCAATGTGCCTGATACCTAAAAACTCTTGCGTTGAATTAATGTATTTATTATGTTTGATAACATAATAAATAATTCTGTCCCTGATTTTGCCCCCTGTGGGAAAGAGTGTAAATTTCCTTCAGGTCAATAAAACTAGTTAATGTTCTATTTATATATCTTGGATCATTGAATATAGTGATCTCTGCTAGAACTGGTTCATTTTCATAGAATTTTGTGGACTTATTTCATTGGTCTCAATACTCCCATTTTTTTAGTGAATTTAAGTCATTTAAGTAGACTCTTGAACCAGAGCTTAGCTATAAAAATTTAACAAGGTAAATGCCAAAGCTTTTCTGATCCTTTCTACTCACTTTTACTATGTACAAATAACATCAACATGCTTACTTATGAGGCATCTGGGATACACATTCTATTGACCCAGAGTATCTAGATACAATTTGGGAAAATAAGTGGTAGAGTTAAATGCACCATAAAGTGAAGATTTTGGAGGTTTACAGAAGTGCTCACCCTGAAATTCTCTGGGAAAACTCAGTGATGAAGACTAGCCATAAGTGTGTTATATTTTCCTGATCGGTGGTCTATCACCTTTTTTTTTTTTAAAGAAACATAACTTCCCACTGAAATTAGAAATAATTAAAGTGTCACTAGTAATAAATAAAAATAAAATAATCTGCTTGATAATGTCTATTAGATACATGTACACAAATACATAAGCTTTTTGTAGCACTATTCCAAATAATCAGAGTTAATGGCAATTAAACATTTACTATGTGCAAAGCCCTTAATATATGTTATTTGATTTAACTTTTCCAAGAGCTCAATTAAATAATTATATTGTTATTCACTTTATAAGTTGATATTTAGAGTGGTTAATAATTACACAAGTTCATACAGCTGCCAAGTGGAAGAACAAAGTCAAAATCAACTCCAGAATCCTTGATCTGGATTACTGCACTCTACAAGCTGTCAGAATATTGTTGCAATTGAGGGTAAAATCTGGAGGAAAATTATGAAACGCTTTTTGAAATTATGATCACTGGTAACTTTCATTTTCACTTTTCATTGTGCATGAAGTTACTCAGTAAGTCAGATGGTAGAGACACATTTCTGCAGGATCCTTTGTTTGCCACGACCGTGATAGAGGAAGGAAGAGGCAGTTATCCCTGATTTCATTTTGGTGAACTCCACTTCAATAGCATAAGATTTGTCTGACATGTGGTGAACCCTTCAAGCAAAAATGCTCCCCTGAACATTCAACAAATAATCTAATTTGGAAACACCAAATACCACAAGGAAAAAGTAGTACTTTTGTGCTATTTTATGACAGATTTCCACACCAATGATTTATGGAAGTGTGTTAAGTTTGGGATTCTTATCAGAAGCCAAGAAGGGGGGGGAAGTTGCCTTTTTGAAGCCTATTACCTTCAATGATGGAAGCCAAAATGTTGGAATGTTGCTAAAATCAAGGATGAGAGAACACAGAATTTCATGTACTATCAAGAACTTACTGACTTTCATATGGTTCTCATTTATCCTCAGACATGGCAAATCAAAAGCCTTGGAAGGAAGCCAATACAAATTGTTATAGATTACACTATCTGAATTTAACTGTCATAGGTATGCTTCATATAATAAATATATATTTCATATCAGCAACTCAGCAACACAAAAACTGAAAAAGATTCTAGTCAAAATTCATTTGGATATTCTCCGTCAAAGAATGCTCAGTTTGCCAATATTATTATTTATCTTGAGCTGAAGATTCCTTGATACTCAATCAGTTTCAGGTTTCTGACTGTAGAGATTATATTTACATTTAATATATATACAAAGTATTTATATCGCACATTCTATGGAAGTTAAAATATTAAGATTATATCATAATAATATCAGAATAATTAAACTAAATTTCAAGGCATAAAAGATTAGTATAAGCTTGCAGAGTCAAGTAGATTAAGTTGTTGATACTTTCACATTTTCAAAGACATTTGACAAATAGGAATTTTTTCCTTGTTTAATTGGGTTCAGTTTGAGGCATCATTTGAGCATAAAAGACTCTACCATAACACTACTATAACTTTTAGCCTAATATTGGTGATTGACTTAGCAAACAACTAACACTGTGCCTGGCTCATAATAGGCTAGTAGGCATACAATTAGTATTTGTTAAATTAATATTAAATGTATTATTGAATGACAATTGATCAATATTACCTTTTTCAACAATCATGGTAAGGATCCCATTAATTACGTACAATTATACTCCACACAGATAATATTTCTTTCAAAGATCTAATTAGAGGGAGAGTCAGTTTTATAAAGGCAAGTCTCATCTAACATATGAGCTGGTTCAGGGCCTGACCCACAGGAAAAAAAATCATAATTTTTGGTTGAATAATAGATATTTTTAATGCAAATCACTATAGGGAACAAAATGATCCTATTATAAGGCTGTCTATAAAATTCGTTTGCAATTTACAACGTAAAACTATTCTAAATTGCATACGAACTTTATGGATACCCGTATGTGTAGAAAGGGGAAGTACATATATGGTAAGTGGCTGGCTAATGTTTAAAGAATTAATAAATGCAAAGCCAAAAACAAGACTAAGAAATTCTGAGAAGCGTTTCCTGTTAAGATAGCATGTACATTGACGTTCAAGAAATATTAAAGAAAAGTCTTCTGTTTTCAGTGAACATTTTTACTCTTCTGGACACATAATATCACTTTAGTCACTTAAAACAGAAAAATCACTTGTTTCATCTGTTTTCTGTGAATCAGAATTCACACATGGTGAAGTTTTCCCTACTTCTTGTTGCATATACATCAGATGGGATGGTTAAGTTAGGTTACTCACTTGGCCTGATGCTAACCCTAACAAGCGGACCTAGCTGAGCCATCAGTTGGAACACTCATGAAAGGCTTTTCATACCTTTCGGATTGGATTCCATACCATACAATGCCGTGGTCGGTCTGAGTACCAGCATCCTAAGGGGAGAAGAGAAGGAAGAGAGATATCATGAACTGTGAAGAGTCGTAGCTTTTAACCCTACTTATAAGCCAACATGGTCGCCTGCCACATTTTCACAGATGCTGACAGAATCTAGGAATTTTCTGGGTCAAAGGCTAAGGACAGTTTAACACTCATAGAAATCCCAGCATCTTTTTTCCCATCATTTTCATGCTCTGTTTCTTAAGCTCCATTTGCTACAAAGTTATACAAAGAAAACCAAGACATGGCTGCATATGCAATGATTTGTGTTGAAGGAAAAGAAATGGTAGTTAAAGAGCATCTAACATTTTTGATAGCCTATATAAACAAACCTGCCTAGCATTTGCCTCAGAGGAAATGTTATCTTTGTCATACTGAAAAGTTACCAGATCTACCAATTGCTGCAAATGGAGATACTATGTGTAGATTCCAAGGTTACTTATTGTACAAATATCTTTGAAAAGATCATTCAGAAAAGTGGGCAGTCAGGTCTTGTACCTCTGTTTACAAGACACACAGGAAACACAAGAAACCAATAGCAAAAATTTGTTTCTAAAATACTGTCTCCAAACTTCCATGTGTTAAAAGCAATAAAGAAATTTAAACTCATTGAAATATTCACCCTCAGAAATATCTATTATTTCACACTTTAGATTTTTTTAGAAGCGAGGAGATCAACTCCCCTGCTCTCATCCTCCCTTGGCTGGGAATGACTATACAGTATACAAAAATCTAGAATGTTAGGTATAAAATAATCAAAAGATGCTTCTTAAGTAAACATTATAATTTGTGTGAATATTTTATAAAATCTGGCCAAATTGAATAGTGTTTTTACTAAATTTACAGACAATGTGGTTACAACAATATATTTATATTAAGTTTTTCAATTCATGACCATGATGCGCCTTTCCTTTTATCTAGGGCTTCTTTAATGTCATTCATTAGCATTTTGTAATTTTTAACATAAAGACCCTGTACAAGATTTATTTAATTTATATTTAAGCATTTTATTTTCTTTGGCATAATTGTAAATAACACTTATTTTAATTCTAGTTTTCATACATTCACTGTTGGTAACTGTACATATGATTAAGTTTTTATTTTGATTTTATATACTCTTCCCCTGTTGAATTCATATATTAGTTCTAAGTTTTTATTTTTGTAGATTCTTTGAGATTTTCCTGTGTAGACAATCATGTTATAAAAATTGTGACATTTTTATTTCTTTCTTCCCTTCTTTTTTCTTTTATTAATAGTTTATTTTTCCCACCTTACTGGTCTGGCTAGAACTTCTAATACTACATAAGACTGGTGGTGAGCTGATATCTTTGCATTGTTCTCAGTTGTTTTTTTTTTTTATTTCTCTGCTTTTGTTGTTGTTATTGAGAAAGAGTCCCACCCTATGCCCTGAGCAGAGTGCAATGGCGTCATAGCTCACTGCAACCTCAGACTCACACTGTGGGCATCCCGCTGCCTCAGCCTCCAGAAGCCTCTGGGATTATAGGCCGCAGTGCCCAGCTGGGTTTTTCTTTTCTCTTTTTTTTTTTTTTTTTTTTAGGAGTCAAGGATCTCTTGCTCAGGCAAGTCTCGAACTCCTGAGCTCAAGCAAGTCTCCCTTCTCAGCCTCCCATAGTGCTGGGATTAAGGGTGTGAGCCACCGCACCAGGAAGTAGCATTCTGTTTTTCACCATTAACTTTTAATGTTTGCTGTAAGCTTTTTTGTAGATACTCTTGATTGAGTTTAGGAAGTCCCCCGCTTCTCTTACTTTTCAGAAAGATTTTGTTTTTTAAATTTATGAATAAGTGTTAGAATTTGAAATGATTTTCCTTCCTCAGTTGGTAGGCTTGTGTAATTTTCTTAACTAATCTGTTGATACAATGAATAGACTGAATTATTTTTGAATATTGAACCAGACTTGCATACCTAAATCAAATACTCCTTATTTATGGTGCATAAAATTTAATACATTGCTGGATTCAATTTTTTTTATTTGTTTGTTTTTGAGACAGAGTCTCACTTTGTCACCCTTGGTAGAGTGCCATGGCATCATAGCTCACAGCAACCTCAAACTCTTGGGCTCAAGCTGTCCTCTCACCTCAGCCTCCCAAGTAGCTGGGACTATAGGCGCCCACCACAATGCCTGGCTTTTTTAAGAGACAGGGTATTGCTCTTGACCAGGCTGGTCTTGAACTCATGAGCTCAAGAAATCCACCCACTTTGGCTTCCCAAAATGCTAGGATCACCCATGTGAGCCACTGGCCTGGCCTGGATTCAATTTCTTAAGATGCTTTAGAGCAGCTGTTCTCAACCTGTGGGTCATGACCCACAGAAATTGTATATTAAAGGGCTGCAACATTAGGAAGGTTGAGAACCACTGCTTTCTAGAGTTCTGCATGGAATTTTATGTAAGTGTCTTACTTGTTTATTTTTCTTTATTTGTTGTGCTTTCTAAGGTTAATACTAGCCTCAAAAAATGAGTTGGAGAGTATTCCTTCCTTTCTTATTTTCTGAAAGAGATTTTATAAATTGTCCTACTTCTCTTTTTAAGTCTTAATAGAATTCTCCAGGGAAATTATCTAGGCCCAAAGATTTCTTTCTCAAGAGATTTTTCAATTATGAATTCAACTTGTTGAATGACTATGGGTTGATTCAGTGCATTTCATTATGGTTAAGTTTTGATGATTTACAGTTTTTAAGTAATTTATCCATTTTTAAACTTTGTCAAATTTCTATTTATAAAGTAGATTTTAGAATTCCTTTGTTCTTCTAATTTCTTTGAGGTCTAAATTACTTAGTTCAATGTAAGCATTTCACATTGTATATTGAAGCAGTACCCTGAACCCCATAAATGCATCAATGTACAAAGTTATGATTTAATAAAAGACAATTAAAAACAAAATTGTTTCATTATCAATATTTATTATTTGTGTAATCATTATTTTCTAGGGGCTTAACATATGTATGAATTTTTTTGATAGAACTAATTTTGTTGCTTTTTTTGAGTTGTTGTCTTGTTTTGATTGTTATTGGTATAAATTGCTTTTTATGTCCTCCATTCTGCTTGCTTTGGAATATTTTCTCTCTTCTTTTTCTAGTTTATTGAGGAGTTCAGATTATTGATTAGGAGGCTTAAAAAAACCAATATCTATAGTATATTGTTTCCTTTTATTTCCATTTTTTAGTTCCATTCCACTAATATTGATATACTGTGTTTTAACTTTCATTCATCCTATCTGTATTTTGTGTCCTTTGAGACTTTGTTTTTTATCCTTCCCATGGATTAAAGTGTTTTTTGTTTAATTTTAAAGTGTTTAGAGATTTTTTTCTCTTGTCTTTCCATGATAGATTTTTTAGTATGATTCTATTATGATTAAATAATAATATACTCCAGATGATTTCAATTATTTTAAAGTTTCCAAGGTTTACTTTATTGACCTGGTAGGTGGTCTATCTTGGTGAATATTCCTGGCACACTTACATATAATGTGTATTATGCTGTTACTGGGTGGAGTGTTTCATCAGTGTTGATTGGCTCTTGTTGGTTGAAAATATTTTTCCCTTCTCCCATATCTTTGTTCAATTTTCATGTGGTACTGTTATACATTGCTGAGAGCAAAATTTCAAAATCCTCAACCATAATTTTGAATTTTCCTATTTCTGCTTTCAGCTCCATTCATTTTTGATTTAGGTGTTAGAACGCTCTGCTGTTTGGTGCCTATTAGCCTATAGTTTCCTTTTTTTGTTGTGTGATTTCCTGGCTTTGGTATCAGGGTGATACTGACTTTATAGAATGAACTAGTGAGGATTCCCTCCTCACTGCTATGGAATAGTTTTAGTGGGATACATATCACTTCTTCTTTGTAGGTCTGATAGAATTTGGCTGTGAATCCATAAGGTTGTTGTTGGGAGGGATTTTTTTTTATTACTCATTCAATCTCACTACTTGATATTGATTCTATTGCTATTTCTATTCATGCTCATGATTCCTATTTCTTCCTGAGTCAAGCTTGAGTGGTTGTGCACTTCTAAGAATCCGTTCTTTTCCTCTAGGTTTCTAGTTTTTGTGTATAGAGGAGTTTATAGCAATGCCAGATGACCTTTTGAATTTCTGTAATGCCAGTTGTATTGTCTCCTTTTTCATTTCTGATCAAGTTTATCTGAATCCTCTCTCTTCCGTTTTTGGCTAATGGTCTATTGATTTTGTTTATCTCTTCAAAGAACCAACTTTTGGTTATTTTCGATCCTTTGTATTATGTACTTGTTTTTCATCTTGTTTAGATTTGCTTTGATCATTCTTGTCTTCTGCTAGCCTTGGGTTTGTTTTTTTCTTGTTTTCTAATTTTGTGAAAATTTTTTGAGATGGAAAATTAGGTTGTTAGTGATTTTTCTAACTAACATTTTGATGTAGGCATTTAGTGCTATGAATTTTTTACATAGAACTGCTTTTTCTGTACTCCACAGATTTTTGGTAGCTTGTGTAACCATTTTAATTTAATTAATCTTTTTTTATTTCTTTATCAATGTCATGGTTTAACCAAAGGTGGTTTAATTTCCACATCTGTAGAGTTTTGAGTGATCTTCTTGGAATTCATTTCTAGTTTTATTCCACTGTGATGTGAGAAGATACATGGCAGGACTTAGATTTTCTTTTTAATTTGCTAAGATTTTTTGAGGCCTAATAAATTGTTTATTTTAGAAAATGTTTCATGTGCTGATGTTAAGAATGCATATTGTGAAGGTTTGGGGTAAATGTTTTATAAGTATCTGTTAGCTCCATTTGTTCAGGATCCTGTTTAAATCTAGTATTTCTTTTTTTTAAGGATCTGTTTCTATAATCAGTCTAGTTCTGTGAGTGGAGAGTTGAAATTCACAACTATTATAATATATTGCCATTTATTTTTTTTTCTTTAGGTCTAGTAATATTTGTTTTATAAATTAGGATCTCTTGTGTTAGGTGCATATATATTTTGGATTGTAATATCTTTTTGTTGAATTGATGCTTTTGTCATTAAATAATGATTATCATTTCTTTTTTAAAAATTTTTAACTATTATGGGTATTTAAATATTGTATATCTTTATAGGAAATACATGATGTTTTGATACAGACATATTATATGTATTAATCAAGTCAGGGTAGTTCATTCAATTACTTTAGGCATTCGACCTTTCTTTGAGTTAGGAACACTCTAATTCTACTCTTCTATTTATTTTAAGGCATATCTTAACTCTTTTTTTCTTTTTACTATTTTTTGATTTGAAGATTGTTTTATCTGACATGAGAACACCTTCTCCTGCTCGCTTTTTGTTTCTATTCGTGTGGAAACTTTATTCTATACCTTGAGTCTGTGAAACTTTTCGCAAGTCAAATGAGTTTCTTGG
Organism: Perodicticus potto; assembly: GCA_963574655.1. NCBI lineage: Eukaryota > Metazoa > Chordata > Mammalia > Primates > Lorisidae > Perodicticus > Perodicticus potto. The sequence goes on from CAUYRH010010720.1 coordinate 26,856, forward strand.
AGAAACTCAGCAGATATTTATATTGTGTTCTTTTATAGATTCTGGCAATCTATATGTTTTGACTGAAACATTTAGACCATTTGTTAATGTTGATAAGTGATATATCATTCAAGTCACCATGTGATTGTTAGCTAATTACTTTACATTTGCCCTTGTGTTACCATTGTGTAACAGCTGTGAGTTTTTCCTTTGGAATGATTTTACACTGGTGGGTATAGATCATGATTTGTAGTGTTTGAGCATTTTTAAACATTTCTTGTAGGGCAAGTGTAGTGGTAACAAATTCCATCAGTGTTTGCTAGTCTAGGATAGATTTTATTTTTCCTTCATTTATGAAACGTACTTTGTTGGATATAAAATTCTTGGCTGTAATCACTGTATTTAAGAATACTAAAGGTGGGATCCCAGGCGCTTGTGGATTGTAAGGTTTCTGCAGAGAATCAGATGGCTTTTCCTGTTTTAATTACTTGATGCTTTCCGTCAAACTGTAGGATTTTTCCTTCAGTTTTCATCACTTTATTTTGTCCAGATGGATGACTATGTGCCTTAGAGACGTCCTGTTTGTAATAAATCTTTTGGGTGTTTCATCACGCTCTTGTATCTGCTACCTAAACTAGCAAGACAGAGAAGTTTTCTTCCATTATGCCCTCAAATAGATTTTCCGTGCTTTTTGCCTTTGCTCTTTCCCTCAGGGATACTTACTATTCATATCCCTGGGTATTTTGCATAATGTCATATTTCTTAGAGACGTTCTTCATATCTCTTGATTCTGTTCTCTTTATTTTTGACTACCTAGGTTAATTTGAAGGTCTTGTTTTCAAGCTCTGAAATTCTTTCTCCTGTTTTTCATAGCTAACTTTTCATTGTATTTGGAAATTCCTAAATGTAATTTTTTTCATTGTCAAAAGTTCTGGGTTTTCTAAAGCCTACCTATCTCTTTATTAAATTTTTTGATCATGTCCAGAATTAATGTTGTGGTTTCTTTGTTTTGCTTTTCAACTTTCTTATTGAAAACATTGAGCTTTTTTGAAATCTATCTTTTGAATTCCATATGTCACATTTCAAAAATTTGTGTTGAAGCCCTTTGCTGGAGACCTAGTGTGATCTTTTGGGCATGTTGAAACAACTTACTTTTTTACATTGCCAGAGTTCATACGCTGGCTCCTTCTCATCTGGAAAGACTTCTGCCCAAAACAGATAACTTTCATAACTTTCACACACTCTCTTTTGCTGGGAGCGTTGCTGCCTGGTGTAAAGAGGAAGCGGTATACTGCCTCTCAGCTGGTGCAGGCACTGTGGTGTTGCTGGCAATTTGGGTTGGTTAGACCTCCGGTCTATGTGAAAGTGTTCAGATGCCTGCAGTAGGGGATGAGGTCACGTAATCCCGTGGTCCTAGGCCCCTGATCATTGCTTTAGTCCTGGGATGACCACACCAAGATGGAGCTGGCCAATTGCTCTCAGGCCTCTCTGAGCTGAGACACTGTGATAGTGAGAAGTGGGGTGATTTCCTGCTCCAGGAGAATGCTTAGGCAGAAGGGCAGACGCCCTGTGAGCCAGGGATGGGAGGCGTGAACCCCTCACAGCTCCCTCTCGCAGTAATGACAGTGGTCTCTGTCTTGTAGAGACAAGAATGCCCCCAGACTCCCAGTTTCCACTCTGGTCAAGGTGCAGCAGAGTTTTGGTGGAGACAGTTTAACCTTCTGTGTGCAGGGCTGACAGGCTGGCTGTGGTTGACGTGCTCCATCAGGGGACATGGAATGGTGTCAGGATGGAATTGTGCCCCCAGTGTGGGCAGGTTCCTTGCAGGAGTGATAGGGAAGTTTTCAGCTCAGAAAGAGGACTGCTATCCGTGACAGTGCTCAGAGGAAGCAGTAGGTTTTGTCTTTGGGACACGGGAAAGTGCTCCCTGCTTCTTTTTAGAAAACATGAATGAGCCCCACACTCCATGGAAGTGATGGGCAGCATGTCCGAGGTGGGGCAGCTGCTCCCTGATGCCCGGGCCCAGTCATCCCTGACGCGGCCTGGCTGAGTGCACCCAGGGGTCTCTGTGTGATAGATGCTCGGCCCGAGAAGGGGCATCCACTCCCAGATTCCATGCTTAGTCGTCCCTGCGGAACACGTGCCAGCCCCAGTCGCAGGTGGAAACAGCCCTTCAGCCATGGCTGTCTAAGAGGCCGAAGGGCATTGGAGGGGAAAAGGAGGAGAAGAGCCCAAATGGCGGGGTTCTGTTCTACTAGAAGGGGTGCAGACCACTTTGGATCACAAGCTGAGGGCTGTCTGGTGTAGGAGAGTGTACATTCTACGTGGCTATGTCCTAGAAAGTATTCGTGCCACTTGACAGTGCCCTGTGCAGCCTGGCCATGGGTCAGAACTTTGAGGACACTGCTACTTTTTGTGGTGTCCTTGCTCTTTAGTGGATGAATGTCACAGTCCAAGCTAGCACAGGAGAGAATTAATGTGAGATCTAGATATAGGGAGACAGAGGGCTGTGACTTGCCCAGCTGCATTGAGGCCCCTGGTGTGTGTGCAGGCAATGTGCGACTTGCCATCTCAGCCCGAGGCCCTGGTGAGGCAAGGCCACCCTGTGCAAGCCTGGAGCCCCGTGCTCCACCCCCAAGAAGCTGTCAGTTCAGCAGGAGCAGCTGCACCTGGATTGGTCAGGGCAGGTGGGCTCTCAGACAGATCAGGAGCTGGCAGGCCAGGAAAGGTCAACTCGTTCTCCCACTCCTTCTGACAGGCTCTGAATCCAGAGTCAGCTGGAGGTTTGGTGTCCATGAAAATGTGTTCCTTCTTGCTCTGCTCCCCCGTTTCCTACCAGCGGATCTCCTAAAATGTAGGTTTTAGCACTTCTCCCTCAGGATTTGACCTAGACCAGGCTTTCTTATCTGAAATTTCTTCCTGTTTCTGGATGCTCTGGAAAGTAATGTCTCGACTCAGCTTACCTTGCCCTCCTCCTCTTCTAAAAGGAACAGAGATTTCTGAACTGGCCTGTTGAGAATTTAAGGAATTGATGGAAAACTGTTCAGGACTATTTGGTTGGTTGCGATGATTCTTTATTAAAGTGAGCAGCGTTTTCAGCATTGGTTATTCGTCTTTCAAAAACTAAAATGCACTGGAATTTGTTTGTGGCAATTTTTGTATGTTCACATAGTAATGAAGTATCAAAAGTCTCGGATTTTGAAGGGCAATACTGTTATATAAGCTCACACCTGCAGTTTATTTGGTTGTCTATCTCTGAACAACTGAGGCAACAGACAGCAAGCCCGAAGTTAGCAAAGGTTCTATCATAACTAAAATAAGTCAAAAACATCCACCCATTTGTCTAATGACAACAAAAACTGTGCTTTTTTGTTCGTTTGCTTTTAGGGGGCTATCAACCGTGTGTTGGTCATGATGCTAAGCCTTGGAATACGGGAAAAATAGAGAAATCAAGCCTGCAATGAGGATCACTGTGGATGTTACTGTTAAAACACGAAAAAGATTTAGTTCTTTTTGACCCTTCCAAGAGTTCAGATGTTAAGATGATTTGCGGTTGCCACAATCCATGCATCATTTAATAAATCCACATTCACTAGGTAAACTACATTTTTCTCTGTTCTTTACATTTTGAAAGGTCCTACACAGCACTCTTCATGATTACACTGCATGCTCTTAAGAGGTGTGGCTAGAACGACTTTCATTTGTATGCCTCCAGATGTTTTGAACACTACAGGGCTTTTGGAAAGTAACCAGTGTGAATACATAAGTAAATAAACATTAATATCATCGGATATTATATGTCACTGTGAGTACTTGCCGTTATGCTTGTTAAAAAAGGAGCATGGTAGAAAAGAATCAAGATGTAGAGTCAAACAAACGTGAGTTCAAGATCCTTAGCTGTTTTTATTTTATGATTATTTTGTTTTGGAGTTGAATTTATGCTGGCTGAACTCTAGAGACTCTGTTTCTTCATCATGTAAATAAGAATGATTATATCATGCCAATAGAGCTGGAAAGATAAAATAGAGTATTAGAGGTAAAGTGCTTTTCTTAGTGTACCTTCTTAAGTGGTTCTATTTCCTTTCCCAATTTACTTACCATGGTTTAAATGAAAGCCTGGTTTAAGGATTTATGTTTATCAATATTGAACTCTGAACCAATCGAGCTCAAAAGTCAAAACTACAGAAAGTTAGCCAATTCTGATACCATAACATTTTTTACGTTAAAAGTGTTTAATAATTGTTTTTGAAATGCAGAATAAGCCTTCTCCCATTTCCCTTATGAATAAATGACTTTTGTATTTAATATCTGAAGTATGTAATAGCAAAAGTTTTAGAAGTTTGCAAGTTTTCTTCAGTGAAATGGAATATTTTGACTATCTATGAAAGCATTTTTGGTCTCAATTTAAATAATACAAAACTTAGCTTTCATTTCCTGGTTTTAAATCAGAAGTCATCTATTCCTAGTATACAGATGACTCTACACGTTGAGAGCAATAGGAATGTTGTTTCCAAGGAGGAGATATTAAGTGTCGTAAATGGCTGTTCCATAAGCATAGCTTCCTGCCATGTGGGACACATAAATTATTAGATTTAGTTTGAAATGATTTAAAATGTCTCCAAGGGCTCCTAACAATTAAAAGAAAAAATGTGAGGCTCTGAGAAGATTTGATTCAGTCAGCAAATTTGTATGTTGATTAAAAGAAGTATTTGATCCTACCCAGCAAGTGCATGGAAAATAGTTGGCTGGCTATTTGATTCAATGTGGTTGTTAGAGAAGAAAATATGTCTGTTATGTGGGGTTTAGGCCTTATGCAGCTTTGTGACTGTATTTGTTTACTCATGGTGGAAATCCCCTTATTAAATTGTGGGTAAGATGCACTTTTATTGGTTTTTCTAACAGCAACTGCTTATTTCAGGAAGCATTAGATTAAAATGCTAGATGCAGATTTCTGGAGTTGATCTCCTAACAGACTTAGAGCACATTGACTTGATACTTAGACAAGTGCAGAAGACAGACCATTTCCTAAAGGGGTGGATGCAATTTCTTTTAGTTTAAAACAAATTTTAACATTATTTTCTGTTCTTGGTAAAGATGTGGACATGTGCATCTAATAATGAGCTTTGATGAAGCCTCCTCTTCACTTCAGTTTTGCATGTGCGCAACAACTGAGCCATCGGTGGCTACAAAGCATTACTTAAAAAGCTCAGTTCTGTTCATACAGATGAGCCATTGTTAGTTGTTATCCTCTCATTAGCTACGGTATCAACACTATTATCAACATGGGGCTGATCTCATGTTGTTTCCTCTTTTTCCCTGCTAGCTGTGTGTTCCTCTTGTTCTTGGGCCAGTCGAGCCATACATCTTGTGTCCTGAACCATATGGAGCATGTTTTTGTATGAACTCTCATGATTGAGGACATCTGTCTCTGCCTCTACATTTGCCTTCAGGGGATCTTTGCATCATTTAATGGTACAGTTAACAGCAGGTTTTACATCATGAAGTTGGCTGTACATAGTTTTTCTGGTGATTCCACTGTTTTCATTCCTAAAAAACACATGAAAGAGTCAATACTTTCCCTTTCTCGCCCTCTCTTCTCTTCTTTCTTTCCTTTCTTGCCCCTTCTTTCTCTTTCTTCCTTTTTGTTAATTAGTATTTACTGGGAGTCACCACGTAGTAGCCTATGATATTCCAAACTGCATGTTTCCGTGTAAAGATTGACTGCAATTTCTAAATGCAATTCGCTTTTCCTCTCCTTTTCTTGTTTTGAGTATAATTTAGATGCCCTAAAGAACATGTGTTTTATTATAAGGAAATAATTTAGGTTTGATTCCATTAGATATTACTGAGAAATATTTCAAAGTGTATCTATCAAAACTGTCCACATTCCTTATAAATTAATGACCCTGCATGTTGCTAATTTTGTATGAAATTCTACTCATTCTTCCTATATAGAGATGATCATCATAATTAATTCATAAGTTTGATTACAACATATTTAATTAAAATTGATGTTAGTATCTTTTAAATGGATATAGCAGTACTCTAAATAGAATAGTCATCAATAGTCTTAAATATTAGACAACAAAGAGTATATAAAATATGCACAATTTTTAAATCAATTACATATTATTGATTTTTGCTTTATAATTTGTAAAATATAATTAAAATATGTTATTTTATTGATACTAATATAGATTTTATTGAAAGAATGCCTGAATAATGAAAAATTATAAATTATTATAATTTACAGATTTTGCCTTTAGTATTATTTTGCTCATAGGTAAATTGTCACTAAATGCAGTGGTCATCTGTTTCCAATTATTTCCAAAATGTAAAAATGACTATATTTAGACAGTCTCAGTAAAAGTATATTGATTAGTGAATTTGAATTATTGATATTTATTTATTCTTACTCTTCATAACGCATAGTATCTGCCCACCAGAAATATCATTAAATAACTATTGATGTGCCAGTCACTATGATGAAATTAAGATGTGAACCTGAACAAGATGCTCTTGCTCTGGTGAAGAAATCTACTTGTTGGTGATATTGAGAGTGTGAGAGGAAGTTATAGAGACACAAATGAAAGACTTTATTTTTTTTTTGTTTATAATAGCTTTATTCTTTTTTTTATTGAATCATAGCTGTGTACATTACTTCAATCATGGGGTACAGTGTGCGGCCTTCATATACACTCTGAAATATTTTCATCCACCTGTTTGACATAACCTTCATGAGATTTTCTCATTTATTGTGTGAAAACATTAGTGTTCTGCATTTAGTAGGTTTCACCTGACCCTTCCAAGATGCACCTCAAGTGTGATCCCACCCTCTATGCTCTCTCCCCTCCCCCTTATCTTCCCTCCCTTTCCCCTTTCCCCTTTCCCCGTCTTCTTGTGCTATAATTGGGTTATAGCATTCACATGAAAGCTATAAATTTGCTTCATATTAGGGCTGTATACATTGGATACTTTTTCTTCCATTCTTGAGATACTTTGCTAAGGAGAATGTGTTCCAGCTCCATCCATGTAAATATGAAAGAGGAAAAGTCACCATCTTTCTTTAAGGCTGCA
>CAUYRH010010721.1:0-17793 GCA_963574655.1 Perodicticus potto
TCACCCTGGATAGAGTGCTGTGGCTTCACAGCTCACAGCAACCTCCAATTCCTGGGCTCAAGCAAGTCTCCTGCCTCCGCCTCCCAAGTAGCTGGGACTATAGGCGCCTGCCACAACGCCCAGCCATTTTTTGGTTGCAGCCATCATTGTTGTTTGGCGGGCCTGGGGTGGATTTGAACCCGCCAGCTCAGGTGTACGTGGCTGGCACCTTAGCCTGTTGAGCCACAGGCGCCGAGCCGATTATATAGACTTGTAAAGAACATTTATTTTAGTGAATGCAAATGGTTTTGTTCCTAAGATTTCATGAGCCACACCTCTATATGAAATGGATAAAAAGGGATGCTTGGAGGCCTTTCTGTGTGATTTTCCCTTGACCTAACTTGCTCACTCTGTCTCCCAGCTGATTTGACAATTAGTGACCTGGTCACCAACCAGTATCCTGGTTAGGGAGGGTACTGGGGACACCTCGTCTCTGAAGCCCCAGGCTCATGTTTCTTCAGTGAGCCCATGCTGCCTGTGGTGTGTGTGTGTGTGTGTGTGTGTGTGTGTGTGACTGTGTATTATGTGGGAGGAATGAGGTTGAGGGATGTTAAGGACAGAAGAACTGTGGGAACTGATGGAAAGTGTCACCTGATTTTCCTGCCCCAAGAGAGCAGAGGATACTATTTATCCCCCCAATCCCTGGTCTTAGGAGGCCTTTCTTAAAACTTCTATTCAGAATCTTGGAAAACATCCCCAGAGACAGTGTAGCAGTGTCTAATTTTCTACTGCAGAAAGAAATGGACTTATTCAGAAAACTTCATTTGAAATTGTTCTTCCTCTACTTAATATTACAATATTGTTACTACTTGGCTTTTTCTTATAATGTGGAAGTCCTTCCTAGAATTATGACTGGGTGAAGGTATAAAACCATCCAAAAATGATGTGTTTAGGTCTGTTATATACCAGGCACTGGACAATTGACAGCATTTATCATGTTTTTTACTCTATGGAGTTGTGGGGTTTGCAGAAACACATAGGTTGATTAACAAGGCAGAAGAAAATCAGACATGCAATATTAATAATAAGCTTTATTAGCATAAAAGGAAATTTTAAGTAACTGGATGTTTGCCACATCAGAAGAGAAAACCTAGTTTTCCTGATCTTTTTGAGCTGTTATGAGCAAGCATGATAGCCAGAAACCAAGTCCAAATTAAATGCATCTACCATGGCGACAGCAGCCTCATCACTTACAGCGTCTGCACCACTCACTCGGGCTGGGGAGAGACACGTGTCTAGGTAAGAATGGAGACAGGGAAACGTCTGCTCTCTCAATATGGCCTTGTTATCATAGCTCCTTTAAGTACCGCAGTGCTGGCTCCAAGAGCATATTTTCTCCTGAACGAAATCTCCGCAAGGCCTGGTTGATTTTCCGAGGGCTCAGGGACAGGTTGTAAATGAGATTGTAGTTGTGAATGAGACGTCGAGCTCGCTCCCTCTCCAGGACTCCTGTGATAGGACGGGTGGGTGGAAAGTTTGTTTTTAAAGAGGAAGGGGGAACACGGAGAAAACATAGGTTAGCTTGACTGCCACTCAAGTGGAAAGTAAGTGCTATTAAGAACGTTTTGCAACTTCAAGCTTCTTAAAAACCAAGTGACACCTTAAAACAATATCGGTGGTCCTGATCTGCACCATAGATTTCAGGAGTGATGTGAAGTTGACTAGAGGGGGAGAGAATGAGATGGGGAGACGGAATGAAACAAATCTGTAGATATGGGCTAAAGCAATTTAACTCGTTTTTTGTAGCTATAAAACTTTTAAAACAGGGTGACTGCTGAAAGTAATTCCTAATTGTTCTGATTCCTTTTTATCTAGTTGATATCCAAATAGGTGCCTAAATAGCTTATTTTTTAATCCATTCTGGAAATATAAATTTAGACCGCCTCAGTATCCACGGGGATTGGGTCCAGTATCTCCATGGATCTATAAACGCTCAAGTCCCTAATATAAAATGGCATAGAATTTGCATATAAGCTTGTGCCTGTCCTCCTGAATACTTTAAATCATCTCTAGATTTCTTATGTACCTAATACAATGCAAATGCTATGTAAATAGTTATGCTGTACTTTTATTTGAGTTTTCAGTGTTGGATTGTTTTCGTTAAATTTTTTTGAGTGTTTTTTTTTTAATTAATTAATTTATTTTTATTAAATCATAGCCATGTACATTAATGCAATCATAGGTACAATGTGCTGGTTTCATATACAATCTGAAATATTTTCATCCAACTGCTTAACATAGCCTTCATGGCATTTTCTTAGTTATTGTGTTGAGACCTTTCTATTCTGCATTTAGCAAGTTTTGATCTGTGGTGGGTTGAATCCACAGAGGGAGAATGTGTGAATACAGAGGACAGACCATCTTTGTGCCTCTCCCCAGCGTGCTGTGCGATCACAAGGAAAGCATCTCACTTCTAATGGCTCAGATCTGCGCTGTGTCACAGAGATGACGGTGCCCCTGATTGTAGAATACCCTCTGGTACCCCCATGAATATGCCAATACCAATGTTGGTATACTTTCTGTGCTAAGATCGGGTAGATTTTGATTGTTGCTAAGAGGAGTTGAGGTATAAACCATGGCATCATCAAAAATCAATAATTTGTTCAAAAGCCCCTAATTGTGAGTCTCTCTGTATCAGATACTGTGCTAGGGAATACAGAACATTTAGAGAATTGATCTGTTACCCACAGAAGCTCCCTGACCAACTGGGGAGATAAGTTATGCAGAAAATTAACTAGAGTCCAACAAAAATAGGAATAATCAGCTGGGCATGGTGGCAGGCTACTGACATTTATATAAAAACTGTATGATGACCCAGGAACTGCTCCAAGCATTTTGCCAATATTAACTCATTTAATTCGCACAACAACCCATTTTACAGAGGGAAAAACTGAGGTCAGAGACAGTGAGTCTCTTGGTTGCCTAAGGTTTACCACACTATCACATTGTGGGACAAGAGGGAGAGATTGCTTCAAGTCGGGATTGTATCGTTTCCTACATACGTTCCTTGAATTATTACAGACAATGAAAAGCTTTTCCTTGTCTTTTACAGGGACAAAAGACACATTTCTTGCACGTGGCTCTTTTACTTTTCTTTACCTGTGCAAACTGTAAGAGTGATAGTGAAATTCTTTCTCAAAGAATCCAGAGGCAGTGCCTGGGGCATTTTGTAGCAAGCCGCTATGAGTCTGCCAGGAGTGTGCAGTTGTGGAAATCTGCCATCTCGGTTTAAGCTTATTTGGATGTGCCAGGACCTCTGAGCACCGTGCTCCCTCTGACCTGCTCTCCTACGGGTCTTCTGAACAGAGCGCTACAGACAGTTGGGGTCGCAAGGTGATTCTATTCTATTACTTTCTGGTCTATTCTTCTCTGCTTATAGCCTGTAGATTGCCTTATTAGAATGTGACCTTTACCTCCACATAAACGTCATCCTTCAAGTTGGAGAACTGCAACTTGGAAGTTCTCGGGGTGGTGACGCTACTTTCAGGTTGGCCTAGGTTTGTTTCCTCTGGGAATTTCCCCAGTCCTGCTTCTGGACACGTAAGTCATGGACTTTGGAACAAGTTTCTGACTGTGAGACCTTGGGGAAGTTACTTTAACTGTAAAATAGGGATAAGTAGCTGGGCATGGCGGTAGGCAGCAGGAGTCCCAGCTGCTCCAGAAGCTGAGGGTGGAGGATTTCTTGGGCCCAGGAGTGTGAGGCTGCCTTGCACCATGACCCTGCCTATGAATAGCCATTGGTCTCCAGCCTGGGCCAATAGTGATTCCCTGGCTCTAAATAAATAAATAAGATGTGATAATTAAATTGTGTGCAAATCAGGCAAGGTGGCTCACACCTATAATCCTAGCATTCTGGGAGGCCGAGCTGGGAGGATCCTTTTAGCTCAGGAGTTTGAGACCAACCTGAGCAAGAGTGAGTCCCCATTTCTACTAAAAATATGAAAACTAGCTGGATGTTGTGGTGGGTGCAACTAAGTACCTGTAGTCCCAGGTACTTGGAAGGCTGAGGCCAGAAGATTGCTCAAGCCCAAGAGTTTGATGTTGCTGTGAGCTATGTTGATGCCACTGCACTCTATCTAGGGTGACAGATTGAAACTCTGTTTCTAAAAAACTAAATAAAGTCAAATCAATAAAATATTCCACGCATATATTATCCAGTACTAATAAGCACTCATTAATGCCAAGTATTACTATAGGATAATTATATTAATTATATAATTGACATTATTTAAAATACATATAAATGTCTTAACACAATAACTAAGAAAATGCTATGAAGGCTATGTTAACCAGTTTGATGAAAATATTTCAAATTGTATATAAAACCAGCACATTGTACCCCATGATTACATTAATGTACACAGCTATGATTTAATAATAAAAAAGAAATTATTAAAACATATAGTTTACATTTTTAATAATTAGAAACTTTTAAAATATTTAGTGTATGTTACAATTAAAAATTAAAAGTAATGTAAAAAAATAGATCTAGGAATCATGGGTATTTTCTCTCTTAAGTTTTGCCATTGACAAAGGATTCCTAGAATCAAACAGAAGCCCATTGGCTGAAATTTGTATCTGTCCAATTTACTTTGTCATTAGGGGATGCCCAGAACAGCTGCATAAAGTAAGCCTTACAATCCATCTTAGCACTGGAAAGCCTGTCTTTTCCAACCAGAACCAAAGTGAAGAAATAGTAAGAACTCCTTTAACACCCGCTTCAGTTTACAGGTTACAAAGAACTGTCAGATCTGTTACTTGGGGACCTTTTTTCACATCTGGGAGGTGTGTTTTATTATTACCACTCTTATTTTATAAATGAGGAAACAGGCTCAGGGGAATGTGAGTGACTGGCTTTTAGGGATCCGTAATTAGTGAAGACTGGACTTGAATCTAAATCTTCTGATTAAAAATAACAAAACTTGGGCGGGGCCTGTGACTCAGCGAGTAGGGCGCCGGCCCCGGAGACCGAGGGTGGCGGGTTCAAACCCGGCCCCGGCGGAACTGCAAAACAAAAAAATAGCCGGGTGTTGTGGCGGGCGCCTGTAGTCCCAGCTACTTGGGAGGCTGAGGGAAGAGAATCACCTAAGTCCAGGAGTTGGAGGTTGCTGTGAGCTGTGATGCCACAGCACTCTACTGAGGGCGATAAAGTGAGACTCTGCCTCTACAAAAAAAAAAAAATAACAAAACTTAGCTGGGCTTTGTGGCAGGCACCTGTAGTCCCCACTACTCAGGAGGCTGAGGCAACCTCCTAAGCCCAGGAGTTGGAATTTGCTGTGAACTGTGATGCCACGGCACTCTACCAAGGGTGATGGAGTGAGACTCTGTCTCAAAAAAAAAATAAATAAATAACAAAACAAAACAAAACAAAACCAGTAAAACCTGAACTCTTTCCAGTATGTCATGAGACTTGGTGTGGTGGGAAGTCAGACAGAGCTGGGTTTGAATTGTGGCTTCACTTCCTACTGACTATTATTTTATCACATTGAACTTGGCTTTCTCCTCTGTACGTAAGGGTACTAATCCCTTCTGCCTGTGGTTAATGTGACAATTTAGTGTTGCAGCGTAGTGGGGTCCAGGCCTGGGCAGACAGTGCCCTTTAAGGCTCTCATTGCCTTCTGCCTCCTTGAACTCTAAAATATTTTCTATTTAGCTTTTAGTTCATTGGGAAAGTTCCAAATGCATCATTTGCCCAGACATTTATCTCAACCACTCTTTTTTCTTTAGAAAACATGACCAGTTATTCACGGTCATTCCTTATCCCTTCTCCTCAAGGCTATTTTCTTGACAACCCTCATTAGGGAGTGAGCACAGTAGGTTCCCAGAAACACTGATTTGATGATGGATGGTCTGCCCTCATCCTGGATGAAGAACATCTTGGCCTACATACTTCCTCGCACATCATAAAGAGCAGTGATTCATCTGTGGGCAAAATAGGTATCATCTGCTTGGCATCTAGAATGGGGCCACGGTGGTCTGCTAAAAACTGTGGTTAATAAACCAACCAAGTGACCTCAGTTAGTTCTTCTTTCCTCATTAAAGACAGTTGTGGATGTCTTCAGATCTGGCTGACACATTCCTTGGCTGTTGAGGAACGAATGAATTTCATAGAAACAGAGAAAACAGACATAAATAGTGAAGAGGCCATGAGAACGGCATTTCAGATCTGTCAGAATCTGCTTTCAAAGTCAACAAGCTCTGTTTTGACTCAGAACAGTTCAGAAGTCTGAGAAAGGTCCCATTCTTTGGGGACTCTCTTAGCAACTAGGTTTATGACCCATCATCTATCATCCAAACCCAGTATGTTTCTTTAGAAATGTCTTTTCCTGTTTTTTTTTTTAAATTTTGTTTTATTTTCCTTTGTAACCCTATCATCACTCTCATACTCCCGGCATGAATACCCAGACTTAGGGTTATTTGAATGATCTGTTAATTTCCTTTCCCCAGTATCTTCCCTCAGCAATCGTCCACTTTCATCATGTTCTGCACTGGATGGGACTTTGGCGGACACGGGCAGAGAATGAAGCCTCATCCCAGCCCCAAGATTTACAGCAAGGGCCAACTCTACCATGTGTCCTACATGAACCCCCGGCCTGTCTTGCTCCCTTTCTTCTCCTTCATGCTTATTCTCACCTTCTAGCCTTTGGAGAAGATGGAGTCAGACTTGGAATGGCCTGTCCAGCCATCCAAAGTCTCTCTGGCCTCAAGTCTCTGTTCAAGCTCTCTTCCTTGGAGCCCACTGTGAGTACCCCGAGCTCACATGAGAAGATGAGCTTCCTTTCACCTCATCTCTCTTTCCTTTACACTCTTGAACTCCCATTTGTGCCTTCAGTTATAATACTTTACTACACACTCTCTTTTTATTTTATTTTTGTTTTAGTGGCATTGAACTCTCTCCAGTCTCCATGTCTTACCTAAAAGTAAGATTGGTGAGGTCAGAGACCATGTCTCATTCTTCCTGGTTTTCCCCTTGGTTCAACCTCTAACACAGTGCTGGGCTCATAACAAATTTTAACAAATAACATTATAACTCATGTGGATGAATCATTCGCACAATGTTTGCAGGTTTTTCCTCCCTCTCTTTGGCATGATTATTAAAGTTCTTAGATTTTGTATAGTAGTTCTACATTATGTTGTCTAGAATTAAGTTGCCTTGGAATGTAATTCTAGACAGTAATCCTAGCACTATGGGAGGCCGAGGTGGGTAGATCTCTTGAGCTCATGAGTTTGAGACCAGCTCGAGCAAAAGTGAGATCCCATCTTAACTGAAACTAGAAAAACTAGCAGAATGTCGTGGTAGGCGCCTGTAGTCCCAGCTACTCAGGAGCCTGAGGCAAGAGGATCATCCAAGCCCAAGGATTTGAAGTTGGTATGAGCTATGATGCCATGGCACTTGAGTCTGGGCAACAAAGTGAGACTGTTTCACCAAAAAAAGAATATCAAAAGCACAAGAATGAAAAGACAGGCACCTGCTTCTATTGCCCAATTACTTCTGGAGAATGTTAACATGCACGCTAACGGGTCATGAACCACGCTGTGGGAGTCAGGGCTGTTTCCATCCATGTTTTTGAATCCGCTCCCTCTTTTCCATTCTCCATGTCTCCGATCTGGTTCTACACTTCATTCTCTCTCCTTTCTAGTCTCCTTATTTTATTCCCTCATTCCTCCTGCACATAGTCACGAAAAATCTTTCTGAGGCACAACTTCATCACATTGCTCTTCCGATGGTGCCACTCGCTATTTTTGAATTAAGTCCAAATTCCTTGGGCTGGTATTTAAAACCTTGCAACATCTCCACCTATTCCATATTTCTTCCCATGCCATTTAATACTCTTATGCATGGTCTCTATATCCTATCCAAACCGAAATCCTTGCATTGAGCTTCACACATGGCATTTACACCTTTGCTAAAAAAGGCCATGTCATTCCTTTGTGTCCAAACTGAAGTTGATGTTTAATGACCAATGTGACATTAACAGAGTCTTCCCTGCCCGACGACCTCTCCAGGAGAAGCTCTCCTTTCTCTGACGACCCACCTAGCTACACACTCTAGCAGCACCTACGGCCTTCTGTTTGGATGGGGCTGTTTATGCACATTAATTCATTTATTTGCTCCCTCAAAAAAATCGTTGAACAGAATTGTGCTCGGTGCCAGGGATAAAAAAGGAATATAGTCCCCTGATGAGATAGTGATAATGATAATAAGCCTCCAAATAAAAATACAGTATATTAAATAGGATAATGAATATTAAAGAATCATAGAGGCCAGAAAAAAACTAGCCTAGGTCTGTTTGGAGAGTCTCAGAGGGGCAGCATTTGAATTCTAACATAAAAGATGTTTAGGCCTTAATTAGCTAGGTGGACAAAGTGAGGAGTTGGGAGGGGGTGGGGCAAGAGGAGAAACAGACAGCTCAGATGGAAGGCTTGAGGTCAGAATGGGTATAGACACGTGAGAAGCAAGGCGTGTCTGAGGAAAGGCAAATAGTTGGTTATGAGTGGGAAGGCACGCGGGGAGAATGGTCATAGCAGAAGGAGACACAGGTCAGGGGGAAGGGAAAAATTTGACCTTGTTAAGGAGTTGGGAATTCATCTATAGCAGTGGTGAGCCCTGATGTATTTTAATCAGGGGAATTATAAAGTTGGATTATGGCTTAGAGTTTGGCCACAGAGTGGAGGAAGAGTTAGGGGCCCAAAGAGATGGTTAAGATTGTAGAGAACATGCGTCTGATTTATCTTTGCCTAGATGTGCTTGGCCCAGTGCCAGGCACACAGTTTACATACAAATTGTATTATTCAAGAACGGAGAGAAAACGAGGTGTCCACCTTTAGATTTGAGCACAAGTGGTAAGGCGTGCCACTTTAAACTTCATACTTCACCTGAGTGACTCAGATCACAGAGGTAGAGGGCATTTTCCAGCTTCCTGAACCTGTCCACCCACAGCTCGCTTTCTTCAGACTCATTCTTCATGGCCGGACTCATGAAAGGCTGGGAGATGGGCCTGATCTTCAAAGAGCTCAGAGGATCTGTGGGGGCCGAAGTTTCAGCAGCGGGGGTCTCTGACTGCAGGTCCTCTTCTGGAGTTTCCTACCAGAACAACACAAGCATTTCACTGGCAACACATTCCCCACTCAGAGCTTCTCCAGTCTCTTGGCCAAAGATGAGGCCACACAACTAACAAGGTTTATTGTAAGGTATGGCTTTGGAAAACTAGGATGAGTTTCAAATCCTCAGTGCCATAGGACCATATCCGCCAAGACTTTCTGGATACAAACATGTCAACTTTTGGTTGTTGTTGTTGTGAAGAGAAGGGTGACATTCTGACTTTTATTCGGTTCTCTTTTCTGAGTTGCACCAAGTAAAAGACTTTATAACTAACCGTGACTTTGCATGACTCCCCACTCTATTTTGTACTGGTGTGCTCTGCAGGGGATGGGCTTCCTAGGATGTTTGTAACTTCTTGGTAGGAAAACCTCTGGGTCATGAGTGTGAGATTTCTGATAAAAAAGTGATTGAAACAATAGTAGGATTATGTTAGTCTTGTGGGCCCATTTTAAAGGCCATTAAAGCGCTTCTAGTCTGCCTGATCCTATTCATTTAACAAAGGAAACCAAGACTCCCCTAAACACACATCTCAAATGTCAATGATTCATTAATATCTTGAAGATCTTATGGTAGATCCAACACTAGAGGTAGGGCCTAAAGCTCATCTTGGTCTGCTAACCTCATGCCCAGTAAAAAGCAGAGTTATTTTTAGAATAAAGTAGATAAATGAATCCCAGCGGCGCCCTGTAAAGCATCCTGTACCACACAGAGAGAGTGAACGTGTGCTGTTGGAGCTGCCCAGCCCTGATTTTCCAGGGATTGGCTATCTTCCCATGTACGTGGTTACAGGGAGAACCACCATGCTCTATTTGCATAGGTGAGGACGGGGTGGTGAATGCAAAATGGGCCAATAAACCTATTGTCCAGGAATTTCAGACAATGAGTTTGTGAGAAAGAAATGGAGATGATTCGGGTGGCTCCTGTGGCTCAAAGGAGTAGGGTGCCGTCCCCATATGCTGGAGGTGGCAAGTTCAAACCCAGCCCCAGAAAAAAACTTCAAAAAAAAAAAAAAAAGAGAAATGGAGATGATTCTGTGTGAGACGTTGGAACTCCAGCAAGCTTTCCACTCTGTGTGCAGGAAATGAAGAAAAGACAGTCTGCTAAGAAAGACAGATAACAGAGAGCAGAGAGAGAGTAAGAGAATGAGGCTGACAGCAGAAAGGACAGATATGTAGGAAGTCTTAATAGTGTTAAGGCTCTGGTTTTAATTCATTGTTGCACTTCTGTCCTTAGGAAGCGTTCTCCACTTCTCCATCCTCCCATGAATAAGCTAGGAGAGTTGGTTCTGTTCGTTGTGATCAAAATATCCCTAACTAATTCACCATAAAATTATGCCTCTAACTTTTGTATACCATCTGCGCTCCCCCAACGTTCAAATGTCTGAATTTTTCCAATTTCGTGCCTTTGTCTCAAACTTCTCACATATAAGCTGTGAAAATTCCAGAGCCCTAAAGAATAGTAAGTGCAGTAAGAAGCCAAGTTCTGAGTGGGTGAACAAACGGAGTAAGCCGCTTCTGGGGAATTTAAAGACTTCTTTTGTTTTCTTCTGTCTGAAATAACAGAACGTTACATGAAACCGTAGCCCATGGATGACAAGTAACCAGTGAATTTTAAGGGATTCATATCAAAAAGAATTCTACTGTGATAAATTCGATTTGGGGAAAGGCAGAAAGTTTCCAGATAGTAAATTAGAATAGTGATTCTTATACATATTTTTTAGAGATTTGGACCACTTCAGAAGTCTGATGAAAGCTTCAGAAAATCTGCCCACACAAATGCACATTTGCATATATTTTGGTGGATAATTTTAGAGAGATCGAAGTTGTCCTTGAATTTGAGAAATTAATTTGAAATAATTTTGTACTACATCTTCAGATAGTTAGTTCAAACACTGTCTTTGACCACTGAAGAAAAGGGGAGATTTACATGGATCTGAGTTAGACTCAGGTAAGTAACTAACCAAGTTTAAACTATACTGTTTTGGTCCCACTGTGTCAGGATGAAGTTCAAATTTCTGGCTTGGCACACAAAAACATTTATATACTTGTCCTTGCTTTCCTTTCCAGGTTATATTCTTTTAATCCTACATATTTTTCTTTGTCCACATAAAACCTGAAGAAATAAAGCTATTTTATGCCTTTATGCTTTTATAATGCTATCGTTACCTGTGTTATGAAAGCCCTCTCATGACCTCTGCCTTGGTTGTTCAGGATTCTACCCACTCTTCAATATACAGCTCAGCATCTATTTCTTACAGGAAGCCTTCCCTGACAACTGGGTGAGAAGTGATTCTTGGTAACCTCTACCCATCACAGCATTTATCAGTGGATATCAGATTTAAGTGAGTATCTCCTTGGAGGCTGCCCCTGTGCGATGGTTATTTCTGTATACCTGGAGTCTGGTTAGGGCTGGCACACAGTAGGTGCTCAAGACATGCTTAGTGAATGAATAAGTGAATGGACGAATAAATGATTTTCTCTGAGACAAGAGGAAAATTGCTTTCTCAACTTTCTGCTTCAATTTCTAAAAAGTGGGACAATGAATCTGTTTATACAGGAATGTGAGAAGAATCACTTATCTCAGAGATGCAATAAAATCCTTAAACAAGAGGCAAAATAAAAGAGCAAAGTATATTTTTTATAATCTTATTCACAACAGACTTAACACTCAAGGAGAAAAGCATTTGCTGTTGTTTCTTGCATGGCAAGAGGCTTGCCAAAATGGATACTATTTTCTAAAATATTTCAACGTGTGAAGCGCATGAGAAGGCCTCCCGTCATTTTAAGATGAATTATGTTCTAATCCGGGCATTTAAATAACAACAACAACAGAAAAACTCAGGCTGTTTTTCAATTCTGTCTATAACTCGCCTGGCTAAATGCTGGGAATATTAAAATGGATTTTAACTGCTTGCCAGATTTTCCTTTTTTTTTTCTTTTTCTTCTTCTTTTTTTAATCAGAATGCCTATTACATTTTAAAATGTGATGTCTGGGGAAAAGGTCATTGTCAGTTTCTGGAGGATGGAATTAAGTTGTTAAAATAGGCCTCACAGCCACCCTTTATTGTGATGGCAGTTGGTGGATAGGTCACAAGCTTTGGAAGGACATCCATGCACATGCTACAAGTCCAATTTCTTGGGGCAGTTGGCAAGCCCACCACCAAGGGATGGCACGAGGTTTCTGCAAACCAGGTAGGACAAGAAACATGCCACACTCTAGGAGCTCATTGGCCTCCTTTCTCTGCCTGAGGGGAGTCTGAAGTTGAAGACAGTCTGACATCAAGGGGTTGGAAATCAAAAGCCCCCAGGGGAGGGTGCCACCCAGCATCACAGAAAAGAAGGCCAAGATCTGCGAAAACCTCCCCCAAATGCCATAGACCTCAGGTGCACACCATATGTTCAGTTTTGCTTTGAGATGTCTCAGGGTCTTCAGGCTGCACTGGAATGGCGTGGGCCTCTTTTTCATTCTTCCCTGAACAAAGAAGAAAAAATGGAAGGGTTGAGTTTGTTTTTTTCACTTAACAGGCACACATAATACCAGGCAGAGAACATGTGTTGGCACTGTGCTTGGCAATGGGGATCCACTGATGAATAAGGGAACCCTGGTTCCCACCCTGGGGGACCTTAGACCGGGGAGGGAGATGATAAATAGTTACTCAAAATTACTATTTAATTATAAGCCACCATAAACACTACAAAATAAAAGTGCGGGTAAATAGGAAATTATTTTTAACTTATTTTGGGGCAGAGGGTGGGAGTGGTGGGTTTGAGGAACAACTTCTTGGAAAAAGTGACATAATGGGCACCTGAAGAATGAACAGGATTTATGCAGGCAAAGACGATGTTAGTGATATCGATGGAGCAGAGAACTGCAGACGAGCAGAGACAACCCTCTGGAGGAAGGCCCTGAATCAGAAGGGCTTTTTATAACTAAGCAAGTGGGCAGGGGCCTCTTCCTATGGCCTCGCCTCTTGAGAACATCTGCCCCTCTCTCCACCAGGTGTGCTCCTGAGTAATCAGGCCACCCATTCTCTTCCTCCTTTCCTGTGTGGGAAGAGGTTTGAACAGCTGCATCCCAACCCAGGGCATTCTACTGCCCAGGTACCACTTGCTGCAGGCTTTGCGGTCATGAACAGAAGAGATTTCCTTAAGATGCTGGGAAAAGGCATGGAGACACACTGAAGCCCGCTAAGTGCTACCATCCTTAGCACTTTCCATCTGAATTGGTGACTTCTTTATTTAGTTTGCAAGTCCATGTGTTGGCCACATGGCACAGATTTCTGGAAGCCTCATCTTTAATATGTTTGGTGCATACATCAAATATACCACTAACAAATACGTATTATTTCTAAGTTGGGTCTCACTATTTTTAATAAAAATTATTCAATCAATAAACATATAAAAAGGTAGAGGGAGGCAGTGTAACAGAGTGGGTGAGAGTATATAGGCCAGACGCCTTGGATTCAAATCCTGGCTCCTATATTAGCTACATGACCTTGGGCAAGTTACTTGCTCTTTCTGTGTCTCAATTTCCTCTTTTATAAAATGGAGATCATAAAACCCATAGGCCATTAAGAGGATTAAATGAATTAGAAGTGTAAAGAAAGTAGCTGGATCATAGAAAGTGTTCAATAAATGTTAATGTGATAGCGTTATCAAGTAAGGATTTCTTTTAAATAAATAGAGTCACATTTCATATTCAAAAGACTTTTACTGGACAGACTTTTAAATATTGCCTGTGAATTATTATGCATCTTCTCTCTCACTTTCTTGATGGAGAAGACAATGCACTTTCCGCATCTTTCCTAAGTCCCAGCCCCCAGATTTAGGATGAATATTCAAGGTATGCTTGTTAAATAAATGAATGACCATGTGCTCTAATTTGGAGTTTGTAAAATAAAGTCATTGAACACATAGCTCCATTTCTCCAATTCTTCTTCCAATCCTTGGAGAGGAAAGATTTGTCTCTGCATTTCTTTATCCTCCACCTACCCAAGATGATATATGGTGTTAACCTTAATAGATGCTTAATGGGGATCATGGGGGCAGCCAGAAAGGGCAGCCTCTTTGGGGCAGATCTTATTGGACCAGCCCAGAATCTAAGTTGTCATGAGAACTCATCATCCCCTGGTAACATTTGGCCTTTACTTATTTCACTATGTCAAGGAAAAGTTTTCTGTTTATTGCAGGAGGAAAAAAATTACTCTCAACAATTAAAGGGATTCTAGAAGCACTATATGAACTAAGGGTAGAAAGATGAACTTTTGGTGTCAGACCTGAAGGCTAATACTGATTCTTCCCTTTACCAGGCACAAGCTTTTGGATCCCAATTCTCTCATTTATGAAATGATAGAAATTTGAAGTAATATTGTGGAGATTAAAAAATTACCTACATGGAATACTTAACACATGGAAAATGTTCAATATGAGGTGTTATTATTATATGATCTTAAGCAAATCTAGTTTCCCTAAAAAAGAGGACTTAATGCTAATTAGGATATGTCAGGCACATCCATTTTTGTCTGAGTACCATTTAATGCATTATTATTATTATTTTATTAAATCATAGCTGTGTACATTAATGCAATCATGGGGTACAATGTGCTGGTTTTATATACAATTTGAAATATTTTCATCAAACTAGTTAATATAGCCTTCTTGGCATTTTCTTAGTTATTGTGTTAATACATTTATATTCTACATTTAGTAAGTTTCATGTGTACTCAATGCATTATTCTTTTAACAATAAGATCTAGAGGCCAGGTGTGGTGGTTCATGCCTATGAACGTAGCACTCTGAGAGGCCAAAGCAGGTGGATTGCTTGAGCTCAGGAGTTCAAGACCAGCCTGAGCAAGAGTGAAACCCTGTCTCTACTAAAAATAGAAAAAGGTAGCTGGGTGTATTGGTGGGCACCTGCAGTCCCAGCTACCTGGCAGGCTGAGGCAAGAGGATCAGTTGAGCCCAGGAGTTTGAGGTTGCTGTGAGCTAGGCTGATGCCATGGCACCGTAGCCTGGGCAATAGAGTGAGACTCTGTTTCAAAAGAAAAAAAAATAAGATCTAGGACCTTGACTTTGTCTTAATCCAGTTACTTTCTACTGTCTGCACTTCTCAGAGTTCTGTTAGGAGAGAATACATGCTAGTCTGCTTGGTCTCTACTAAGCCTCCCTTTCTACTTCCTGATACCTATAGCACATAAAAAGGTAATGGTTTGCACATGTGAAAATTCTTTGAAAAACCTTAAGCAGAGCTTATTTTTTTTCTTTCTAACACAGCAAGAAGAATGAATAATAACCATCTGTCTATTCTGCCAGTTGAAGATTTGTACTGGAGGAAAGATGCCAGTCTGGCTTCTAGAGATTTCCAGGTGTGGGAAGGGCCAGGTTTTACAGGGCTTCCAGTGGATTCTGAGAGTTACACAGCCATTTTTGTCTGAGTCAGCCAACTCTCCTGCCATACCCTACTAATGACTTGAAATCAGTGGTCGTTAGTGCTGGCTGCACATTAGAGCCACCTGGGCCACTTTAAAAATTACCAGGGCTCCGGTGTCCCACTAGACCAATGAAATCAGAATCTCAGTGGGTGAGAACCCAGCTCAGCACTTAAAAAAAAAAAAATTACCTGGGTGATTCTAAAGTGAAACCAGGGCAGAGAACCACTGATTGAAAAAAGAGCTTCTGGCTCCACTGGACCTATTGAATGAAGCTATTGTGAGAAGGAAACTATCATATGTCAAACATCTACACATGGCTGATGTTTTCACATAAACTAAAGAATAACCTTGTGAGATATATGAGGAAACTGAGGCAATGAAAGTTTTAGTTACCTGTTTAAGACCACAGAGGCAGGATTAGGTCTGTGATTCTAACTCTTTCCTTCATTTAACAGATATTTGCTTACTATATGCCGGGCACTGGCCTAGGCAATTTGATATAAAAATGAGCAAGACAGACTCTTTCTTCTCATGGCATGTGCATTCTAATGGGCAAAGCAAACAAATAGATGCACAAAATAATGTCCAGTATTGATAAGCTATAAACACAGATAAAACCCCTTACAGATAGGGAATACACCAAAGGCCTCTTTGAAGAAGTGACATTAAAATGGACCCAAGTGTGGAGGAGAAACAAAGGAGCAAAATACATGAAAATACAGAGAAAAATTTTACACAAAGACAAAGGCAGGAGTGTCTGGTGCCTTTGAACTGAGAGGAGGGCATAGCTGAGGCAGCATGGAAAGGAATGAGAGCTTCACAGAGCTAGAAGGCCAAAGAGCTGTGCCATGTGATGTTGATTTTGTTTTTCTGCTTCTTGGGATTCCTTCATTCTCTTGTGATTCTCCCTGTCATGATCAATCTTTACTTTTTGCTGCTGCTTCTTCCTTTCCCTCATTCGTAGGCTCCACAGTGAAGAGATGAAAATTTAGGGTCGTCTTTCCTTTTTGTGAAGTACTTCTGTAGTCTTTTAGACCCTATCATGCTTAGAGGGGCCTAAGCTCTTTTGTATTTATCTTAGTGGGAGTTCACAGTATTTATTGGATCTGTGGCTAGATGTCTTTCATCACTTTTTGAAATCACTTAGTCATAATTGCTGAAAGTAATATTCTCTTTCTCCTATTCTGTGATTTTAGTAACATGTATGTTGGATAGACGGTGTCACCTTTTTTCATATGTCTGTTATACACTTTTACTATATTATATCTTGTAAAACTTATATGTACAAAACAGACGGGTTCCATGAACTTGGATTTTTATGATTCCAAAAGCAATAAAGTTTATTATAAAGGCAGCATATATGAAAGTTGTTTTTATTTTTTTTTAATTTTTATTAAATCATAACTGTGTACATTAGTGCAATCATGGGGCACAATGTGCTGACTTCATATACAATCTGAAATATTTTCATTAAACTGTTCAACATAGCCTTCGTGGCATTTTCTTAATCACTAAATGAAGACATTTGTATTCTGCATTTAGTAAGTTTCACCTGTACCCTTCTAAGATGCACCATAGGTGTGATCCCACCAATTTCCCTCCCTCCACCCATCCTCCCTCTTCCCCTCCCCTCCCTTGCCCTTTTCCCCATATTCTTGTGCTATAATTGGGTTTTAGCCTTCATATGAAAGCTATAAATTAGCTTCATAGTAGGGCTGAGTTATGTACTCAATTTTAATATGAGGACAATTAATGATAATGATTGACACGGTGGGGGTGAGGGACGGGAAGCGCAGAGAGCGAAAGAATGAGGGGGGTGGGGAAAGGAAGAGTAGAGAGAGGGAAGGAGTGAGGGGGGTGAGGTCTTGGTGTGTGCCACACCTTTGGGGCAAAACACGATTGTAAGAGGGACTTTACCTAACAAATGCAATCTGTGTAACCTGGTTTCTTGTACCCTCAATGAATCCCCAACAATAAAAAAAAAAAAAAAAGAATTCTGTACCTAGGGGCAGCGCCTGTGGCTCATCGAGTAGGGCGCCAGCGCCATATACCAAAGGTGGTGGGTTCAAACCCGGCCTCAGCCGAACTGCAAAACAGAAAAATAGCTGGGCATTGTGGCGGGCACCTGTAGTCCCAGCTACTCGGGAGGCTGAGGCAAGAGAATCGCCTAAGCCCAGGAGTTGGAGGTTGCTGTGAGCTGTGTGATGCCACAGCACTCTAC
>CAUYRH010010722.1:0-21512 GCA_963574655.1 Perodicticus potto
TACTTGAAATCTCTCCCACTACCAGGAGCTTTGGTGTTTTCTGTATTCTTTTCTGTAAATCAATTCTGTCTTATCACGGACGGGTGGTGGTGGGGAAATAATGTAATGAAGAATAATAAAATACATGTATTTAAAAAAAAAAAAGAAAGGAAAATTTTAGTAGTGTTGCTGTGTTACTTCTAGAGGGTATTCAATCACTTCCTTTTCCTTCTTCAGTAATGATTTCTCTGTAGAGTACACTTCTTATTGTTTCTGCTTTCTCACCTACCACTCACTCTTTGATCCACAGTATTTCATATACTTTCTCATTCCAGTAGAACTCTTCTTTCTCAGAGAAACAGTTCCTGTCTATTTGCCACATGCAGTAGACTCTTTCTGGGTGAACTCACTGGCCTCTATGATTTGGAATTCTGCCTAAATGCTTTTGACTTCCCTATTTCTATCTCCAGCCTAACCCACATTCTGAACTCCAAAATTTTATCCTCTGAGACATCTCAAAATTATGTTCCAGAACTGATCTCAGAAAGTTGTACTCTGTGTCTCTTCCTCCTAGAGATCAGTGGATGAACCATCATCTACCCAGTTGCCCAAGATAGAAACCTGGGAGTCATCCTTGATTTCTCTTTTACTCTTAATGCCTTAATCAATCACCAAGTCCTATTAAGTTGGACTTTTTTTCAAGATATTTCCTCTGTCCTATAGTCTCCATTTTCTTTCCCTGTCTTATTCTTTAGTAAACCACTAGCCTCAGCGTCAAACCATAACTTTTCCACCTGATACCTGAGTGACCTTGAGCGTGTTTGTTAATTCTCTTTTACGTTATTTTCTTCATCTAAAGGATGAGGATAATAGTAATATCTAAGAGACAGGTGTCATAATTTTGTGAAAATTCAGTGGATATAAAGTGGGGATGTAGAGAGAAGATTAAATCAATTGTTTCCTTTTGTATCTCTAGGACCAAGGTGCATGGAACTATTTGTTTATTATTAGGGGAAAATTTTTAGTGGGTTAGTTGTATTTAAATACATAAATTTAGTGGGTTAGTTGTATTTAAATACAAAGAAATGGCTTTTTACATTACATTTACAAAGAATGGAAATTTTTAGTGGGTTAGTTGTATTTAAATACATAAATTTTTAGTGGGTTAGTTGTATTTAAATACAAAGAAATGGCTTTTTAAAATACTAGTGTAAGCTTGAGCATGGTGGCTCACACTTGTAATTCTAGCAATCTGGGAGGCTGAGGTGGGTAGATTGCTTGAGCACAGGAGTTCAAGGCCAGCCTGAGCAAGAACAGGACACCATCTCTACTGAAAAAAGAAAAACTAGCTGGGTGTCATGGTGGGTGCCTGTAGTCCCAGTTACTTGGGAGACTCAGGCAGGAGGATCCCTTGAGCCCAAGAGTTTAAGGTTGCTGTGAGCTATGATAAGGCCACAGCACTCTACCAAGGGCGATGGAGTGAGACTGTCTAATAAATAAATAAATAAATAAATAATGCTAGGGTAGTAAATTAAAGAACCCAAGTTTGTGCATTATTAGAATGAGAATATAATTTATTAATATTTTTATCCTTCATTACACTATTATTGGCTACTTCCATGAAAATTAAGAAAGGAAATGGAACGATTTTTACCATTCTTCAGGCTGTGGAAATGATCACGTGTGTAATGGAATAGATAAAGAAGATTTAGGCAGCATTCCTTGGACATTTGCATTATCTCCTCATCCAGGTCAACATTAGGAACCTGCGTCTTGTGGGGTCAGCCAGCAGGGACACTGCTAAGGTAGGATATAGGTGTCCTTCCCCTTTAAAACCCGGCTATTTTGTTAGTCAATTTTATATCAATATCTCTTATTTCTGCTTAATGGCTTTCTTAGTCCATTACTGCTGCTATAACAAAATACCTGAGCCTGGATAATTTATAAATAATAAAATTGGTTTCTCACAGTGGGGTGTCCAAGATCAAGGCCCCAGCAGATTTGGTGTCTGGTGAGGGCTTGCACCTTCTTGTGCATCCTGATAAAAAGGATGGACATCTCCCTCACACCTCTTTTTACAAGGCCATTAAGGTCATTCAGATAGCCCTACCCTCATGACCTAATCATCCCCTAAAGTCCCCACTTCTTAATACTATTACATCACTGATTACATTTCAACAGAATCTTCTGGGGACATAGACCACAGCAATGGCCAAACCCTTTTATAAAATCTATATTGTACTGAGAGAGAACTGCATACAGCTGTGCACACAGCCATGTGTACCCTCAGGCCTCCATCATAATAAGAATAAATGATTGATGATACACACTCATTATTTTAAGAGATATTATTCACCTCCATTTATGGGTTTTGAATTCTAAATGTTGGGAATATAGCAGTTTATAAAACAGATGGAAATTCCTGTTCTGCTGAATCTTATGATCTAGTAAGACAAGACATACTGTCAAGAAAATAAGTAAAATAGTATTCTATAAAAGAACATAAAGAAAAGTAAAGCTGGAAAGGGGGTACAGAGAATCTTTAGGTGGGGGTAGAAGTGTATGTTTAAATGGGGAGCCTGAAAGTCTTCACTAAGAAGATTCTGTTTAAGCAAAGACCTGAAGTAGATTATGGGGCCTGAGGATGGTTCTGGTTTAAAGAATGATATGATCTGATTTTTCTTTTACCAGGGTTGCTATGGCCATCCTTTGAGAATCAACAGAAAGGGAGACCAATCATTAGACCAGTCATTGTGGTACATGGCAGTGAAAGGTGTCAGGATGGTAGTATTGGAGGTGGGTGATAATGTTTTAGAGAAATAGTTCAGTGTGAGTGTGTGCAGTATGTCTAAGGTCCACGTTCTTTTCTGCAGAAATGCCAGGAGCTCAAGAGCATACCGAGGGAGAGAAACCAGGGAACACAATCTAGAAAAAAATACCAGAGAGATAGGAGGGGAATCTTTAGAAGGTGATGTCACAGAAGCAAAAGCAATGCAAGTTTTAAGGAGGCATGAGCAATGCTCAGAACTGCAGAGAATTCAGGTATGAATACATGTATATTCATATATAACTATGAATATATCTGTTCTTATCTGGAGGCATGAACAATATTCAGCACTTCAGAGAATTTCAACTATGAATGTATTTGAAGGGGGCACATCAAATTTGACAAACAGAAGGCCATTGGTTGTATTATCAACAACAATTTTACTGGGGTTGCTGAAGCCAAAAACAACAGATTGAGAATGGGAAGTAAGAGGTGTAGACAGAGAACATAGCTTACTCATTCATGAAGATTGATAAGTATAGACAAGAAACTTTCAAAAATTTCTTTTTACCATAATTCACAGTATGAAATACATCTTATAGTGTGATCATACTGCACATGCACACACACTCATATATATTGATGAAAATAATGTTTTGCAACATAATTTTTTTTTAATTATTTTTTATTGAGTCATAACTGTGTACAATGATTCAACTTGGAGTACAGTGTGCGGGCTTCCCATACAATCAGATATTTTTATCCACCTGATTAATGTAACATTCATGATATTTTCTCATTTACTATGTGAAAACAATTTTGATCCGTATTTAGAAGATTTCTCCTGACCCTTCACATATGCACCACAAGACGATAAAGGGTGAGATCAATAGCCATGTTTAGTTAGTGGCTGCTGAACTGGACAGTGGCAGGTCTAGTTAGCATAGAGATAGCTTTGGGGTCATCTCATCCGGGAATCAATTGCATTTAGACAGTAAATCAGAGCTCAGAGTCGGGAGCCAGACTTGGTTCAAATGCTGGCTCTGTCACTTCCCAGCTGTGTGACCTTGGACAACCGCCTTCATCTCTCTGTGCCTAATTTCTTTATCTACACAGGGCAACTGCAGTCCCAGCTTCCAGAGCTGGTAAGAATTAAATGAATCAAGGCATGCAAAATGCTTAGGGTAGCATCAAACACATGTTAAACTGTTGATAAACTTTAGCTACTATTACTCTTATAGCTCCAGGGGGCAGGGGCAGGAAGAGAGCAGCAGGAAAGTATAAAACCTATAAAAAAAAAAAAATAGAGGTTTGCTACTTCCCTTTCAGTGTTATCCAAAATGATTAGAGAACTCTGTTATCCTCCCTTCAGGCCAATGAAAGTGAGGATCCTGGTACACAGCGTCCCAGCATAAAATGGTCCTCGCAGGGTGGCAGACCCTCAAAGTCTGCAGTCTGAAGGCAATCCAAGGAGCTATGGTTCCAATTAGGAAGGCGAAGCTGGCCCAAATACCATTCCGCGCAGCTTGGCAGGAAAAGCCATTTGCAACAAACCAGACCATGTCTCCCATTTTCTTTGTTTCTCTGTTCAAACATTGGCAAATCATTCGCAACTTGGGAGAGGTGGCAGCAGCAACTGTTCTAAAAGGCAGAACCAGAAGCAAATGAGGGCAGGCCCAAGACACAACTCCTCAGGGGTATTAGAAGCCAAAATACAAATCATAAAAATGAAGATGAAATGAAGAGCAATAAAATTAATGTCTGCCGAATACAAGCAGTTCTGTTTTCCTGGAAATAACTTCAGATTCTACGGATTAAGAATTATCGATGTCTTTAAAGCCCTGACTGATTTTGCTTTTAAAGCTGACTCAGGTATGTCTGTCCCTCTCCTCTGGCATCCGTGACATGGTTTCTGCAATACTGGCACAGGTCAATTTAGAGCAGTGTTTTTCAACCTTTTTTATCTCAAACTTGAACATATAATTAAACTTCCGAGACACACTTAAATTATGTTTATTAAAAAAGAGTAAAAAAAAAAAAAAAAAAAAAAAAAAGAATATCCTTACTGTGCTTTGAATTTCTTTTGGAAATAATTTAATTAATGATCCTTAGAAATTTTCTAGGCATACCTAAGATTCTCTTGTGCCACACCAGTGGGCTGTAGCACACCGGTTGAAAAACACTGATTTAGAGGCTTCCATTTTATATACTTTTCTACTGAGATGTCACATATATAGTAAAGTACATAAATCTGAAAGCTGAAAGAATTTTTACATATACCTATGGCCAGGTTGATACCATTCAGGTTAAAATATGGAATCTTTCCAGTGCTCCAGCAGACTCCCTCAGGCCCCTCCCAAGAGAATCACTTTTCTGACCTGTATCTCAGAAGAGAAGTTTGCTTGTTTTTGAACTTCATATACGGATCGCTGACAGGCCTCCTTCATAGAAGTGGAAAGGGGGGAAATTGGAAGTGACAAAGGACAGGAAATCTCTCATTTACACAACACAACCTGATGCTAAAAACAGGCACCAGAAAAATGACCCTAGAGAGGATGGCAGGTCCTCAAACACACCAACCTGCTACACGTAGTTCCTCTGACCATCACACATGAACACTACTGCCCTATGTTCTGTGGGTCCAAAATCCCCTTCTCGTACTGGTCTGCAGGACAGCGGGCCCACCGCCATCTGACAATGAGCCGCATCTGAACTGCACTCAAGCTGAGAAGCTCTGCTTCCCCCAGGGATTTCTCTTGCAGTCGAGAGAGCAAGCGGAGAGCTGGACACGGCCAGCCTCGGTCTGAAGCCTAGTTTTGCCACTTCCCAGCTGTGTGATCTCAGGTAAGTTTCTTCATTCCTCCGTGCCTCTGTTTCCCCATCTGAAAAAAGAGGATAGAAACAGCACCTACTTCCTTAGGAGTTGTAAGGGTTCAGTTGCTTAGACAGTATCTGCAACATCATCCTTCATAAAGATTAGCCACTAAATTCTTAGCTAAGCAGCTAATAATATTATTATTCTAGACTCGATCTTTCCTTAATGCTGGCAAAGACATCAGGAAGATACCATACAGACCAGCAAATGTATGAACGCACATACGGATGCATCTTCACAGCTGTGCACAAACACGGACACCCCTGCATACACACCTGTGCACACATGCTTACACACATACATGCCTGTGCACACATATGCGCCTTCAACTCCCCTCTTCTCAGGATATAAATGACCAAAGTTCTCCTAGCTTGCCTGCCCTTTAAAAGCCAGAGGCAAAAGATGAGGGTACAGGAAGCGTAAAACAAGAAGAGGAGCCGCATTCATAAGGAATATATTTGCCCTGAAAAGACCTGGAGAACAGAAATGGGTCCATCCCTGAGCGTTCACTGGGTTCACCCATTCTCAGATGGCATCGTGTGGGCTGGAATTCATACAACAGATAAAACAAGGTAGGAGACCTGACGCATGGGCCCCCAACCAAGGAGGTACTCATGAGAGGAGAAAGGGACTCAGATTATGCTCATCCTCACGGGAGAAAATAGTAAGTGCAAACTCAAGTCATCCCAGAGTATCGCCTTACAAATTCCATGCACCTAGAAGACCATGACATCTCTGAAATAGCCCAGATCCCCAGGGCTGCAGAGAAATAGGAAAGTGGCATTAGGCACTATCAAGGTATCCTTGCCACTAAAGAAATGTATCTGATAATTCTAAAGATATTTTTTTCTAGACAGCAACAAAACTTTTCAGAGATGCTATGATCATAACTAAGAAATTTTCGTACTGAAACACTTTCTAGTAAAACTACAAGCATCCTCTATCATGTTTCTTTCCAGCGTCTCACCCAGGTGTTACCATGGGATAAAAATATAGTCCTATACCTCATAAGAAACAAGCAACTCAAAATCCTGGGTACTGGGAGATGGAACAGGGACCGAGCTAAAAGACCTCTGAAATCCCAGGATGGCCACCAACATGTCACATGACATTAGGAAAGACCTTTCTAAGGAAAAATACTTATAATTCCTTAGGGCACACATTAGAAAGGACCTCAAAGCATTTCAGATCTAGTCATTTCTTCTTATTTTATCATTAAAGAAGAAAGGACCATAAAATTCTTTTAAAGGACCAGCCAGCAAATGTTCAGATTAGCCAAAATTACTTCGACTTTGGTCATGGTATGTATATAAAGATGATGAGACTTCATTTCCTTTTCCTCCTCATGAATGAGCTTTGTTGGTTCCGGACACAGTGGCTCACGCGTGCAATCCTAGCACTCTGGAAGGCCATAGCAGGAGGATTACTAGAGGTCAGGAGTTCAAGACAAACCTGAGCAAAAGCAAGGCCCCCCTGTCTACGAAAAATAGAAAAATTGGCTGGTATGTGCCTGTAGTCCCAGCTACTCTGGTGGCTGAGAGGGAGGATAGCTCGAGCCCAGGAGTTTGAGGTTGCTGTGAGCTCTACACCACACTCTTGCCTGGGCAACAGAGTGAGACCCTATCTTAAAAACAAGGAAAAACAAAAGCACGTTGCCTTAAGTTAATTATTGCTCTCCAAGGTAGTTCTATGCATCATCAATAAAAACTACAAAGTCCACCTATCTTTCTGGTCCTCACCTATAAGGTCGTATAACAATTAAGAATCTTATACCATTTCATTCCTTTTGGTAAAAAGGAAAAAAAAAATTAAGCAATGCCCACAGGTCCTAGTTAACAGAATTCAATTATTCCATAAAATTAAAAGACACGCCTTCTGAATCAGAATCTTGTGATCCTAATGCCCTGCAGACACAGTTTGACGTTGGGGCAGGCAAGAAAGAGAAAATTTATAGTTTCCACCTAAAGGTGAGTCAAGGAAAACTCACCCTTGAACTCCTGACTTTCTGAAAACAATCAGAAATAGAGACAGGAGGCAACTAATAGTGGCCTTTGTTTCAGAACGCATGGAGATCTACCCATCTTAACAACTATCCCACCCAGCTTCTCACCAACTAGCACCCACAGACTGGGAGCAATCAAGTACAGTATTTAGGCCAAAATGAAAGCCTGATTTCCCTCCGAAAACTTGGCAGTGTTAATTACTAATTGCATCTTTATGACAATGAAAGTTGTTTGAGGCAGCTCATAAATCTCAGGCCAAAAAAAATGAAGTTTAAAATATATTAAGCCTAATTTTGTTATACAAAGAAGAAACTTGTATGTCGTTAAAAGTGATGGTGCAGAAAACTATTCGGTGACACAGAAGGATATCCTTGCTCTAATAACTAAAAAAAAATCAGTTTACCAAACAACATGTAGAATGTAAACTTATTTTTAATTAAATTATGTAGAGAAAAAAAAAAAAAAAACCCTGAAGGGTATATACCAAAATATTGAGAGTGATTCTCTCTGGGTGACAGATTTGGAGATGGTTCTTACTATTTTCATTTTGTTGATCTTTATTTTTAAAAATCTTGTTCATTTAATAGGCTTATGAGTCTGTACTAAGAAAAAAAGTAAAAACCTCTCCAAAATTCAGTTTTACTCAAGTCCTAACTCTGCTAAGAGTCCAAGATCAATGTTTGTTCAAAATCCTTCCCTAGAACATTCTGCAACTCCGCATAACAACGAGGATGGATCACGAAACCGTTATACTGAGAGGAAGAAGCCAAACACGAAAGGGTACAATCTGAATAATCCCATTTACCTAAGACACAAAAAGAGGCAAAATAACATTATGAGGTTAAAAGTTAGGGCAGTAGTTACCCTGGGGTTAAGTACGAACTCTTCGGATTCTTTCGCCTTTTGTATTATTTCCAGGGTTTTTAGTCAGACTTACTGGAAACGACCTGGGAGAAGTGAGTCTCTGCCATCCTGTATGGACTTCCCAGCCTATGAGTCCCTGTTTAAAAACACCTTCCTTCCTCCATTATAAAAGGCAACCTGGTGGCCAAATGAAATGCTTGGTGTTCCCTTGGGTCTCTGATTTATACCAGGGCCAGCCAAGGTCACACATCCAAAATTTCATAAACACAATATAAGTCTGCACCCCAGTGCGAGCACCTGGAATAAAGCATTTCCAAATTCATTCTTTCCCACACTTCACCTCCCACAGGCGAGCAGTAACAAAAACAGAATAAAATGGGGATTTTAAAAAACCCACCAGGAATAAAGGATGTTCTTGCTACAATGTTGCAAAGACACAAAAACAGAAAACAAGATGTTCCGGATGAAAAGAAGGCATAAGAATTCCAGAAACTTTGTGGTACCAATTCCCAGCAGTCTCATTCTTGGGGCCAGAAGAAACTTCCGGAAGCAGAAAAATGGGGAGTCAAGAAGAGTAGAAGGAAATGTGGTGAGAGTAGGAAGGAGGGAGCTACTGGGTGCCCCTGGTGTCCCAGGTGTTTCGAGTGTGGCCTCCCAAATCCTCCCAACCTCCTGTAAACCAGGCATTGCAATTTCCACTTAAAATGGGGGGGAGGGGAAACTAAGGCACAGCCAGTTAGAGTAGTGCTTTCCCACCTTGGCTGCACATTAGCATCACCTGGGAGCTTTTAAAAATCCCCTGTGATGC
Organism: Perodicticus potto; assembly: GCA_963574655.1. Lineage (NCBI taxonomy): Eukaryota > Metazoa > Chordata > Mammalia > Primates > Lorisidae > Perodicticus > Perodicticus potto. The sequence goes on from CAUYRH010010722.1 coordinate 9,297, forward strand.
CCAGGCATATTCTATACCAATTACTCCCACTTCTGAGTCTCTAGGGTTGGGACTCGGGCACTGGAAAATTTTTTTTTTTTTTGAGACAGAATCTTGCTCTGTCGCTCCCTGAGGAGTGCACAGTGCTGTCATAGCTCACAGCAACCTCAAACTCTTGGGCTCAAGTGATCCTCCTGCCTCAGCCTCCTGAAGAGGTGGGAATACAGGCGCCCGCCACTACACCCAGCTAGTTTTTCTATTTTTAGTAGAGGTGGAGTCTCACTCTTGCTCAGACTGGTCTCAAAATCCTGAGGTCAAGGGAACCTCTTGCCTTGACCCCCTAGAGTGCCCTCCAATTACATCCAATGTGCAGCTAAAGTTGAGAACAGGGTGGTTTATACCAGCATTTGTTAAACTTTAATGCACATATGATGGACATTAAAATTAGATTCTAATTCAGTAGGTCTAGGGTGGGGCTCAAAAATGTGATGCTGGTGATCTTGGCCCCTGACCCACACTTGAACTAGTGAGGGTATAGACCAGTGATTTTCAACTGGTTTGCCAGGGCACACTGGTGTGCCAATAACATTTTTGAAGATCATAAATTAAATTATTTTTTAAAGAGGTTCAAAGCACAGTAAGTACATTATTTTTTCTTACTCTTTTTTTTTTTTTTTTTTTTTTTTTTGAGCAATGCAATTTAAGTGTGTCGCAGAACTTTAACTACAGGTTCAAGTGTGCCACGAGATAAAGGTTGAGAAACCCTGGTACAGACCATAGCCTGTCTGGGGCTGCAAGGAACTTACTGACTGTGCATTTTAGTCAGGCATAGGGACATTCCAAAATAGGTTTCCAGTCCCTTATGCTCACTTACAACAGTGGGATTCCAGATCCATATCCTCTTTGCACTAAAGCAGATATGGGGGCCCTCTTTTTCTCCCCCTCTGCCTTACGGAGAAGCCAGTGGAAGTGCAGGACACCAAGTTTTTGGAATACCATGTCAGAGAGATCCAGCCCCCAGGCCCACCCCAGTAGCCAAGAGAGGCTGACTCCGCCAGCTCCCTGCAGTTCGACCTTCTACGTTCCCTTATTTGACAAGATATTAGGCACAAGCCATGCCAGAGTGTGTGCAGTAATGAGGCCCACATGTAACTGCTGAAGAGTAAACACTCACTTAATCCCGTGTAGCTGAACTGTCTAACAAACGAATTAGCTGGTGGCATCCACTTAGGATATATGATCCAATTTATATTATGACTTCTTTCTAAGGGCTGAACTGATTTCGACACATATAAAAATATGGTTTCAATCACCCACAATTGCACCATTTGAACAAGGGGGAGGGAAAGGCTTTTAAAGGGCCCAGAGCTGAGGGGACCAAATGACAAGGTGGGATGAAGGAAATTGGCATGGGGGCAGGGAAGGGGAGGTGGGGAACATTGCTACTGCCACTGAGGAGCCCAAGAGACCTTCATCTTTGCTGCTGGCTTGACGGGTGCAGCCTCGAGAAAGAGCTGGAGAATTCCTCACCATCTCCTCCCTCAGATGCCTTCACGTCCATCAGCGGTTCAGGGGCCCCGGAATCATGCATGGACACTTGAGCCATGGGGTGAGGGGACAGGGCTCTGGAAGGCCCGGGGTGGCCAACCTAAGACCAAACCGAGACTAACAAATGGATATGCTCAAAGAACCTCCATCCATATTGGCCTCAACTAATGATGCCAAGAGGAAGAAATGGCGGCACACCATGCCTGACCAGAATATTCACCAATCTTTATCAGCTACTTCTCAATATTCGGCTCTTGGCTTTTCTCATTATATTGTCACACTAACTCTAGGATGTAGATAATATGATTGGCCCCTATTTACACGTGAGGAAACTGAGACCCAGAGGCTAAAGTCACCCAACTGGGTAATGGCATTCATTGATTCCAGGCAGTGTGACTCCAGAAACGAAGCACTTAATGAATCTTGTGTTCTGGGGCCTATGTGCTCTCTCCAGCCTTGCTGGCGTGGCCTGATTTCCTATGGGATGTCTGAGGCATAATGCTGCTGCCTTTAGAACAGCCCCCCCCCCCCAACCACTGATAACAGGGTTGTGCCTGTGTCCTATAAAAACTGAATCCTACAACTATCCACATGAAGGGGTCTCTGAACCACAACAGCTTGGCTCTTTCTGTGCACCTGAGCGCAGAAAACACAGAAATAACTGCCCTCCGTTACACGTGCTTAGCACTGGCTAGTGATTTTCATCTATCTCATCCAATTTTTACAGGGAAAAAAACAACAGGTACTACGGAAAAGTTATGTAAGTTTATAGTCAGCTATCCTGCTTTTGAATGAAAAGCATTTGGGCCTAAATCTGGTGATTTTGGTTTTTTTGCCCCACTCTAAGCAATGCTATCATAATACTAAATTATGACCCAAATTGTCTACAGCAAATTTCCTTGGAAGGGCAGAAACCATTCATTTATACTCTCAACACAAATGTTTCACCCCAGTCAAACCAGTTTATACATGGATCTTCAAACAGGCTGTGGCAAACTTTGCTATACATTCACTGTTTCCTTTCCTACCCAGACATGGCTGGGACAAATTACCCAGACTCCCCTGCCCTTAACTGCTGCTGCATGGCTGAGTTCCGGCCAATGAAAAGTTGGCAGAAGCAACGTGTTTCTCCTTTAGGCCTGACCCATCAAAACGTTCTGCACAGTCCTCTGTTCTCTTTCCTTATCTGCTGGCTGGATGCAGAGGCCACCAGGGAGTGGCAGGGCCCCTGGCAGAAGGAGCTTGGGCCCTAAAATGTCTGCATGGAGGAAAGCGCTCCCCATCCACCCACACTGGACTGTAACCTGAGCAAGAAATAAAACTTCACTCTGTTACGCCACAAAGACTTTAGCGTTTGTTTGTTATGACAGATAACCCACTCTGACTAATGCACAGATCATGCTCATTTCATTACTCATTTCCTTTATCTTGCCACTCTAAAAAATCTCACTTATTAAGTTGCTGATTTTCCAAATGTGGTCCATGGACCAGCAGAAGCAGCAAGAGTGTGTTAGTAATGCAAATTCTCAGGCCTCACTCCAGACCTGCTAGATCAGAAACTTGGTGGGGAGAAGAAGTGAGGCCAGCAATTTGCATTTGAACAAGTCCTCCAAGCCATTGTGATACACATTCAAGTTTAAGAACCACTGGCAGGCTGAGCTGGGTGGCTCATGCCTATAATCCCTACTTTGGAAGGCCAAAGTGAGAAGTGATCGCTTGAGTCCAAGAGTTCAGGATCAACCTGGGTAACATGGTAAGGTCTGGTCTCTACAAAAAAATGTTTAAAAACTTAGCTAGGTGTGATGGCACATGTCTCTAGGCCCACCTACTGGGGAGGCTGACGTGGGAGGATCACTTGAGCCTAGGAGTTTGAGGGTGCAGTGAGCTATGATGATGCCATTGCACTTCAGCCTGGGTGACAGAGCAAGAACCTGTTTCTATGAAAAAAAAAAAAAAAACAAAAACACAGAAACAAAATGCAAAAATCTCCCACTGGATTAAGTCATGGGAAATCCACTGATGAAGTCTACAAAGCTTCCTGCAAGCCTCACCCGGCTGCGGCTCTTCTCTGATCTCTGTGCCATCCGCTCATTTTGCCCTTAACTTATACACGGTCACTCTCATTGTGATCACACTGTAACCCTGTGCTGTATCTGCTTGTCTCAGGTTCCCATAGGGCAGAGAACATCTCCCTTACCTCTTGCTAAATGCTGAAAAGAAGGAAGAAAGGCAGGGAGGGAGGGAGGGAGATAAAGAGGAATAAACAAAGGGAAAGAAGGAATAGAAGGAATGGAAGGAGGGAGAGGCATACCCATGATACAAGACAGGGGCAGAACACCCAAGTCACTGATCACTGCCATTCAGCAGATGGAAAGTGTCAGGTGTCAAAAGATTAGGTGACGGGTCAGCCCATAATTGGGTAAACATTGTTACCCTCTCGCTGTCTGTTTCCTCATCCATAAAATTGATATCTACTGTCATTGGGATGTGATTAGGATTGAAAGAGACTTGTGTAAGGTGCTTAGACCAACGTCTGACGTGCAGAAGGTGATCTATAAAAAAGAGAAATTACACCTTATTGGAAGACATACCTGGGGAAGTCACCTATCCTCTCTGAGCCTCAGTTGAGATGATGAATGAATAGCAGGTGCTGGGCACAGGGAGCAGCACAACGGAGGATCTGGGTTAAGGACTGGGGTCCTCTCTCCTTTCCAAGAGCCGCCATCTTCATGTCACTAGGTCTTGTGCAGTGCAGTGCAGAGTGTGAGAGAACACACATTTCCAGGCAAACAGGGAGCAGCTCAGACAGCAAACAGTTGACAGCTGGGAGAGTCTGGGTGGAGGCACTGAGGGCCTGGCCTTCGTGGGGGGTTGGGACTGGAACAGGAATTTATCCGGCCCCCCCAGAGATATACCTTATGGGAAGACAGCTCCTTGGACCCCCTAAATCTTTGCTTCATTTCTAAACAAACAGCAACTATGCCACTGTTGACTTAGATCCAGAGAAATCTTTGTCCAGCTTTGGAAAGCTGCCCACATAGCTAGAGAGCAAAGGTTAGACGCGGTTCTCCCCAGACTTGTTATTAATGAATCCCAAAAAGGAAAGGGGGTGCTTATTTATTACCTCCTTCCAATTCTCCCCTTCCTGAACTAAGGCGAGAGAGCCAAGAAAACGAGGAATTTCCTTCTAAACGCTTTTTCTTTTTTAAGATTAAGAGCAAATTTACAAAGTCAAGAAAATCCACAATGTTTACTTGGGGTTAAGAGGCATGCACAAGGAGTGAACAAGGTGGCAATTTTAAGCTTTATTTTTTTTTCTTATTCAATCTTTGGCTTCCATCTGACTTTGAGGTTCATTTATTTCTTGGGGGTTATTTGTTGTTGTTGTTTCTTTCTTTTTTTATAGTAAAATCCCATAGAAGTGTGAACTGGTACACGTGGAAGAAAAATTTGTCAATCCCTTGATTGTCAAAGATACACAGGGCCTTCAACCCAGCAAGCCTGTGCCTAAGTGCATCTCCAATCCTGGAGCTTTCACATCGGTTGACCATGACCTACATAAGAGAAGTTACTGTATCATTAAACTGGTTTTGGTTTTAACCAGGTGCCAAAGTGAACCAGCTGTGTTACCCTGTAATTGGGACAAGTTTAATGAAATAGTAAGTACTCTCACCATGGGCAACATATTCTGATATTTGCTAATGCCTTTGAGTCTATTTCATTTTTTGAAAAGTCCATTTGTTTGAGTTCGTGATCCATGAATAGGTAACAGCACACTCTGAAAAATTCACATACATATGCACAAAGTGACGGGTGCTTATTGTAGCATTGTTTAGAGGGGAAAATCCTAGAAACAATCGAAGTGTTTGTCAACAGGAGAATAGATAAATAAAAATAAACTGAAGTAGTTTCATATAATCAGCTACTATATACAGCGCTTCAGAAGGAATCAACTGGAGCTACAAGTAACAACCTGAATAAGTCTCCATACACAACTTTGAGCAAAGAAAGACAATTTACAGAAAGATGCAAACAGTAAAAAACAATTCATACAAATTTTGAAACATGCATAATAATATTAAATGCTGCTTAGGAAGACATATATGCATATATATTAAAATATAAGGACATGGCTAGGAGTTGTTAATAATTAAATTTCAGAGTTTAGTTGAAGAAAGTGATGCTATTAGGAACAAGTCTACAGCCACAATTTTATTTTTAATAGCTTACTTATTAATCTAGGTGGTGTTTCTTGCATCATTCTTTTTCTCATACAACTGAAGTGTTTATAATTAAAAATGCCTCCATGGAACTACAATTCTCATGACAATTTTGCTTCTTCCTTTTGGATTCAATAAAATAACAGTTCTCCACTCTTAGTCCCAATTCCCATCAGAGAGCAGAATGGGAGCTCAGGATGTAGACCTACAGGCACATGCCCTACCACCTCTCTTCCCAAACCTGTCAAGGTGCGCCAACTTTGAAGAAGATAGGGGAGCTGATGGTAGGCCCAAGACTTCCAGAAAGATGGGACTAGCACACAGAAATTGACCAAGAGCACTATAAGACATGAGTGATGCTGGAAGCCATTTCTCCAAGCCATGTGCTTTCCCCACCACCACCCATAATACCTCCCTGGGGTCTAGAGGAGCCACAGAATCTAAGCCACAGGGTCTTAACATCCCTAACAATGCATATGGCAGCCAGTGCCTCATTTGCAAACTCTACCAGGGTTCTTGACACCATTCCATCCCACCCACATTGAGGCAAATGCAGGTGAAATTTTGTCAGTTTGGCATTCTCTGTATATGACCAAGGAGAGTGTTGGAGAACAAACAAAGGTCATTTCTTACTGAAGACATCCCCATTTTATAAATGGAATGATTAGTTTCTGAGGTTCCTGTCACCAAAGCTAGAATTAGAACTTCCCAGATTCCCAAAATCTTCTAGTTGGAAAGTCTCAGACCAGTGCTTCTTCAATATTAACATGCCAAGTGAATTGCCTGGGAGCCTATTAAAATGTAGCTTTGGAGGCAGGAGGTGGCGTCACGGTGCTAGGCTGAGGACCACTCTGGGAATAGCAGGGCCTCTGAGTATCCTCTCTAACTTCTTTAAACATGAGAAAGCCACCAAGGCTTAGAGACGGAAAAGACTTGCACCTTGACTCGCAGTCCTTCCCCAGGACCAGGACTTGGCTTTTCAGAGTTGTGCTTCAGTACTTTTTTCCACAGCAGATCTCAGTTGCTGAATACACCAATCCAGCTTACCGGCCATGGAGCCATGAGGTTTCTGGTTATTCCAAATGCACAGAACACTACCAGCTCACTAAACTCTTGCTTCTCAAAGTGGGATCCACAGACCAACAGCATTGGCATCCCCCTGGGAGCTTATCAGAAATGCAGATCCCAGGCCCTGAGCCCAGGCCTACTGAATCAGAATCTGCCTTTGATAGAAGATCCCCAGATGATGTGTACACAGACTAAAGATTCAAATTAACTAGCCTAAATAATACACAAACCTGCACGCTAGATGGCAATTCTGCACGGTAGAGCTGCTTCTTTAAAACATGTTTTTAATTGGCAAAACTTGTATCTATGTATCACACACAATATTAGCTTTTGAAATTTATCATAGGCACAGACCACCCACTCATTCACCTGCTCTTCCTCTCCTTCCCTCTCTTTGAAATGTGCATACACACGGCTACACACAAAATGAGCATATATACAACTGATGCTTCTTCGAGGGCTCTGTGTTTGTCACTTAATAATTGGAAACATTTATCGGACACTTGCTGAGTGCTCACTATGCATTATTGAATCCTCATGACATTCCTGTGATGTGGAAACCATGGCTCTTTCCATTTTACAGAGGGAGAAACTGAGACATAGTATGGCCAGACAACTCACCCAAGCCTTCCAGGAAGTGCTAGTGGTTGATGAGGAAAAAAGATGAGTGTCAATTGCGTCCACATGATCTACAAAGATGCCAGGGAGCTGATGACTGTGACGCTGAAAACTGGAGCCTCCATGGAGAGGCACAAAGGATGGCATTCCTATTCTGGTGTTGGGCCCCATTTCTCAGGGAGAGAAGGGGGTGCCCTTCAGGGACCTTTAGCTGAAGAGTCTGCCTCCTGGGGAGATGGGCAATGGGAGGGAAGATAAATAGTCAAAAGAGAGGGAAATTCTAATCTTAATGTGTCAATGCTGAGAAATGCATCAAAATCTCCAAGTATGTGGCATCTAAGCCTTTCATATGATGGAAGGTTTTCCTGGTGGTCCTGGACTATTCTACGTGTGTGTCTGTTAGGTCATCCTAAAGAAGCTTAGGCTTACACTAACAGGCGAGTGAGTGCAACAGAAACCCTTGAATCTACACTACTTAGAAAATCACAATACAACATAGCATGTGGCTGAAGATGCACACAAAGAGCAGCAGACTTTCTCAACTGTCCCCCAAGCAGACCAAGCTAACGGCTCACAGCATTTGCTATGAGTGAATGAATATCGTGCCTCAGAATCCTTCTCAACACAGTGCTCCCACACTGCATTGAGCCACTAGCAAACGAGAAAGACTGGCAGGCCATTAGAAACCCGCCTGCCATTTCTGTTGATGTAATGAGCTTTTCCTGAGCATCAGGAGGCCAGGGTTCAGGTCCTGGCTGCATCATAACTAGTTGTATGACTTTGGACAAGGCACTTGGCTTCTCAGGTCTTCGGTTTCTTCAGCTGCTAAATGGGAAAACTTAGGGAGAACTTTCAGGCAATAGAGGTTGCATCTTGGATTCTAGCAGGTTTTCCCGCATTCCATAGCTTTTGTCCCCACTAAAGGGGACAAAAGGCATTCAGGTGGATGTTACATGCAAATATCTGACAAGGTACAGATCAGCCCCACACTGCAGCAGCTGATCCCTGCCATGGGAGACAACTGGGGTGGGGGGGCTGATTACTTTTTTAGCCTAACTATTTACCAAGAAACTCCTGCAAAATGGCTACAGTATATATAATCATAAAAATAATCACTAAAATTTTATTTGGAAACCATTTTCTAGATATCTATATATATTTTGACACAAGTATCCAGACATAAATCATTTCCAAACTTTTGTTCCCACATCCAGCATCCAGGATGCCAGGAAAAATGCATACCCAAGAGGGTCTCATGAGAGGACAGAGCTTGGATAAAGAAGAGAGTGTTTTTGTAACCTTTTTCTCTGAGAAAGAAACCAGTAACCACAGTTTGTCTGTGAGCAAAATAGTAAAAATGGGTCTAAATTTGTCCTTCGGCCTTATTCTTAAATAAGCTATTCCCTACATTTGGAATGATTCCCCCTAAACCTCACAGCCTCCTTAGAGATGCAAACCTGACTTCAATTCAGTGCCCAGAACCAATTGTTTGAAACCTTTTAGAAACTTCCAAATTCTGTAATTTGATGATACAACCATGCAGTTAAGGCACCGGCTTGATGCTTTCCAAGTAAGAGCCAAGTCTTTTCATTTTAAGGGAACGCCTCGTGTGGGGGCTCATGCGTGTTTGAGAGCAAGGATTCTAGGCCCTTCCAAACACATGAGCACAACACTGAGGTCTGGGGAAAGCAGCTGTTTAGTATGCAGCCTTGGGACCTGAGGGTCACCACAGTTCTCTCGATGAACGCAAAGACTGATAGGCCCAAGAGGAGCCAGAAACAACAGCTAGTGGACCCCTCCATTACGTGCACTCCCCTGCTGACCACGTAATTCCCACTGGAGTCTTCGTAACTTCGCTCACTAACTTACTGAAGTGCGAGCTGACAACTGCCCCGCTGCCACTGCCACTTGCCTGGCTCTGGGGAAGCACTGGCCACAGACAGACGTCTCCAGCAGGGCTTGCACGCTGGCCCTTTTCTGCTCAGGAAATCAGAGGAAGAGGCAAGTTTGCACAGACTCCATCCTTGCCCTTCTTCCGAGCTCCCCTGAACCACCAAGGGCAGGGGAGGAGAAAACTGAGGCCTGTGGGAGGAAGAAGACGCATCGCTGGGGAAGGCCCACCAGGCTGGCAGCTCAGGGGACAGTGATCTCTCACTATTCATGCGAGAAAGAATGCCTAGGAAGTGGCTTCTCCTTAACCTCAACTAAACATGCCCCCCCTCTGCCCTGCTCCAGCCAATCCCAGGATCCCACGACACATCTCACTTTGGGATCTCCTCAGCAACTGTCCTTCTGGAAGGCTTTCAGTCTTTCACACACACGGGCTGCACACACCACTCCTCCTGGCCTCTCTCTGAACCCAGAGATGCTGTGTCCCCCACTCCACCAAGATTCTGAGTTAATCTGCAAAATCTACCCCAGGAAGCCCCAAAGTGCAGTCAAGGCCGAGGGCCACTGAGCTATTCCTGCTGCCTGGCACACACTTATCCACTGCCTGACCTTCCTTCAGCTGACCAACTCTTCACATGCCTCCTTTCAGGTCTCAGTATAAATGTCACTTCTTTCTAGAAGCTTCTTTGACTCACTCAGGCTGCCCAGGTCTCTATGAACTCTCATAACACCTCTACTTTCGCTCACATTGTCCTAATAGGATATGAGATTTGTCCATTCAGTTGCCTGTCTCCCAAAAGATGCCAGCTCCCAGAGGGCAGGACCTGCTTCCCGTATTACTCACCATCATGGCACCCATGCCCAACCTGATGCCTGACTCAGGGTAGACGCTTACTAAAAACTGTTTGAGTGAATGATCGCCCCTGGCTTCTTTAGCACTAGGCCCTTCCCCAGGGCATCCTGGCAGCAATTTTTAAATCAAGCACTTTCCAAACCATGGTAAAATACCCTTTTCCTCCTGATGGCAACCAAGAGGAGAAGTTTCCAGATGGCTTTCTGTGGCAGAGGTTGACTAGTGTCTCACCAAACCCTTTGCCTTTCCTCTGGACACATTGCTGAGCACAGTTCCCAGTCTCCCAGTGGCTAGGTGTGGCCAGGAACTGAGGCTGGCCCCTGGGATGTGGGTAGAAGCCATAATGCCATTTCCAGGCTGAGCTTCTAAAAACCACTTTCACATTCCCCAAACTCATTCTCTGTTGTCCGTGGACTGCGGGCTGGATTTGAGGATCCAGTGGAGGACTCTCAGGCCCAAGAAAGGGTGGAGCCACAGTCAGAGGGAACCTGGGTCCTCAGATGACCACATGTGGCATGGCACTGTCCTCTACCTCTGCCAGCCTATACTGGACTGCAGTGTGAGTGGGAAACAATATTTATTGGGTTAAGTCACTGCACTTGGTGGTGTTACAGCAGTTAGCTTACCATGGATACTAGATATGCTTTTTTTACATCTTTGTATTACCCTGGATGGAGTTGAAGCACATTCTTCTTAGTAAAGTATCACAAGAATGGAAAAGCAAGTGTCCACTGTACTCAATTTTCATATGAAACCGGTAAATGATCTAATACATACCCACATAAGAGAAAAACTCAATTCAAGATGGGGAGAAGTGGGAACAAGGGATGGGAGAGAGGGAAGGAGGGAGGGGGATTGGTATGCTCCCGCTTAATGGGCACAGCATAAGAATGTATGGCACACCTTTTGGGTACGGGACACAACTACAAGAGGGACTCTACCTAACAAATGCAAACATTGTAACCTAGTTGTACTCTCACATTAACCTGAAATAAAATAAAATAAAATAAATAAAATCTGGAAAAAATTGCACCAATTTACCAAAACTTCAGGGTATATGTAAGCCATAAACCCAAAGGTCAAAGTGAGGAGAAATCACCTTCACCCATTCCATACTTCTATGGGGAGGTACATAGCTTCTTCTCCCAGAATACGTGTGGATGGGTTCAGTCCAATTCATTTCTCTAGTTTCCAGCTTGGCCACCTGTTACCTGATCCTAAACAAAGTGGGCTGGGGGAGTCTCTTCAGGTGCCAGGTGGCATCCATCTCCCTTTGACTGGCTACTTTTCCTCTGGCCATCCAGGAAGGAACCTGGCCTGTGTTTGCACCAGCCCTGCTCTGAGCTATTGGCCCACTGGCCCAGTGACTTCTCATTCTCTCTAACCAGACAAGAGCTAGGCCTGCTCCCCACTGGATAACCACAGTGCCCCCAACTAGGAACCGAAGAAGCACAGCAGCAGTGATTACTGTCCAAACACAGAAGCCAGTTCAATCTATTACTTTTCACACAGAACCAAAGGGCTTTTTTGTGCTTTTATTAAAAGGAGGGAGAGGCAAAACAACATTTAAATGAGTTCAAAGCAGAATTAAACCTATATATTTCCTGATATTAGTAAACTCCAATAAAACTTTTACATCCCACCAACAGTGTAGAAGTGTTCCCCTTTCTCCATATCCACGCCAACATCTCTGGTTTTGGGATTTTGTTATGTGGGCTAATCTTACTGGAGTTAGATGATATCTCAAAGTAGTTTTGATTTGCATTTCTCTGAACATTAAGGATGGTGAGCATTTTTTCATGTGTCTGTAGGCCGTGCGCCTGTCTTCTTTAGAGAAGTTTCTCTTCAAGTCCTTTTCCCACCCTGAGATGGGATCACTTGCCCTTTTGTTGCCAAAACGCTTGAGTTCTCTGTATATTCTGGTTATTAAACCTTTGTCTGAGGCATAACCTGCAAATATTTTCTCCCATTCTGAGGGCTGTCTGCCTGCTACACTTACTGTGTTCTTAGCAGTGCAGAAGCTTTTTAGTTTGATCAGGT
>CAUYRH010010724.1:0-62593 GCA_963574655.1 Perodicticus potto
TAACTAAAAATCTTAAAATGTTTGAAAATGGAATTCTTGCAGTGCTTAGTAAATATTGTTAGATGAATGCATTGAATCAGGACCTGAAAAAAATTATACTGTGAAAATAGATAGGTGCACAGCCTACAGACACATGAAAAACATTTCCAGTTTTGTTAGTGACATACGTCTTCCTCCACTCCCATTAGATGATATTAACCCGACACTTGGCCTGGCCAACAAAATGAGGGCAGTGCGTCCTTCAACCACCAAGATGGGCCAGAGTAAGCAATCCAATTAAAACCAATGGCATTTTGGGGGGATCACAGAGGGAGAGAGAGAATCTTTTATCATCTCATTTCCTGGCTTGGATTAGTCAATGCCAATTTGCCACACAGAGAAAGAGACCTGCGCTAAATGACCACAGGAACAAAGCATGGGAAGCAGAGAGACCAGGGTCTGACAATCACTGGTGACACCATTTAAGCCTGAATCCAGCCATGCGTAAAGATGAGATCATCCTAAACTTTTCAGTAATTTACATCAAAAAATTCCCTTCTGTTGCTGCTGTTTAAATATGTTTGGGTAGGAGCTTTTTGTTACTCCAAACTGAAAGAATAAAGGTTTGTGTAAGTATGTATCTAGCACTGTGAAATTAATATTAAAATACAAAACACATAGATTCTTCCAATAAGAAATTTACATGCTAGTTTAAATAACATATATTATGGTATCCCAAAGCAGACATTTGTTGTTACAATTTAAACAAGGTACCACTCTGGTAAGTTTCCAGTAAAATAGAACCTGACAAGTTATTATGTTTCCACAAGAAAAGGAAGTAGGCTTATCCAAGGTCTCATTTTTTAATTCTGGCGACCAAGCCCTAAAAGGACCCATTATAATCATGACGTTAAGAGTCTTGTTAGAACAATTTAGAGACCCTGAAACCGCTGCCCACTACCATTTCTTGCTTTATTGTTCAGAGCGCCTGAAGCTTAACTTCGATTCTGAATTCCAAGTTTGGGTAAAGACCTGCCACTGAAATCTCAGCTACTCAAAGCACAATGAATGTCAGCGATGCTATAAAAATTATACACAGCAGCAGTGATGAAAGGCAGGTACAAAGAAATTGTGCTCCTCAAAGCTTTATGAAAATAGTATTTCAAACTGAAACTAGAAATCTGGGAAACAATTTGTACTACATAAAAGTGGAAAAATTGGAGAGTTAAGGTCCGTGTTTTTAATGTTATGAGTAACCTAGGAATGGATGTAAGAATATTATGATTTGGCTCATTCTCCCTCAGTGGAATAATGCCTTGTACTTATTTTTGTAAACTATAGTGAAATGAATCTTTAGGGTAAATACGCAAATTTTTTTATGAAGCCATTTCTTTCTATGATGAATGTATTTAGAAAATTGGTATTTAAACTCATATATTGAGATGAAAACTATAAAACATTTTGAAAAGTAGTTTCTCTTTTTGCTTCAGGTTAATATGGGGCACATACAATTTGGTTATATAAATCGCTTTTGTAAGGTTGAAGTTTACATTGTAGGTATGTCCTTCACCCAGGAAGGGTGCCACCTATACCCAGGTAATGTATCTGTTGGGTGGGAACATACCCAACCCATTCTCTCCATTGGAATTTAATTTAGTTTTTCTCTCATTTAAGCTTGTAGATGTTAACCCACTAGTTTGGGGGGGGGTTTTGATATTGAACATTTTTTCATTTATTTATTATTCATTTGACTTCTTTTTTTATTATTAAATCGTAATTGTGTACATTGGTGCAATCATGGGGCACAATGTGCTGACTTCATTTCAAATTGGTACTGAGTACATGTGATGCTTATTTTTCCATTCTTACGATACTTTGCTTAGGAGAACATTCTACAAATCCATTCAGGTTGTTACAAAAGATACAAAAATCTACCTCTTTTTTATAGCCAAATAGTATTCCCAAATAGTATACATATACCAAAATGCATTAATCCATTCTTGTACTGAAGGGCACTTGGGTTGTTTCCATGTATTTACCATTGTGAATTGTGCTACTATAAACATTGAAGTGCAAATGTCCTTATAGAAAAATATCTTTTTTCTTCTTTAGGGTAGATAATCTAGTAATGGAATTTCCGGATCAAATGGCATGTCAACTTTTAGTTCCTTGAGGAACTTTGAAGCACTTGGTTTCAAATTAATTACCAAATATGGCTTATAGAAACCACAAATCAATCCAATCGGGAGAAAGTTCAAGTGAACTATCCCACCAGGGGAGGTCTGGAGTAGTTTACCCAAGACCTCAGGCTGGCATGAGCTGCCATCCGATCCCCGCTGTGCCTGCTGACTGGAGTGACAGTTCTGCGCAGACTTCAGATGGGTCCCAGTCAGACCCAGCAGTGGTCTAAATCTCAGCTCGCTCAGAGCCAGTAGCACAAGTGGGATGCTCCAGGGCCCCATTCCTCACCACAGGGCCCAGTCTTATTGTACTTGTCTGCCGGTCACCTGCTTCCTAGAAGTTTCCTATTCCTTTTTTTCCACTCTGAGTGTCCCACATTCCACTGCCTCTCTGCACTTTTCTTATTTTAAATGTATGAAACCCGTACTTTTATCAATATTGAACACACTTCTAGTGTGCACATCTCACTTCTTTTTACTACCTAAGTGTCAAGTAATTGCACACGGGGAAAAAAGGGAGGCAGCTGCCTGCACCTTTCCCTAGTTTTCTTGAGAGGAGCAAGTATGTCGGCTGCTTCCGGTCTCACATTTTTTGACCATTTTGGGAGTTTTGATATATTTCAGAAAGAAAATATATATATATATATATATATACACACACACACACACATACACACACACATATATATACAGTTACAAAGAAGTAATGTTAATCTTCAAAGTTTGATAGACATAGAGAATGGCACAAGAGAAAATAGAGAGTCCTAAGAGATACTTACAAATGATACTCAAACAAGTGTGAGGTATAAGTGTAAACTAGTTGACATTGCCACCAGGGGAAGTTTTTCCTATTTTCTCTCCCTTCCTCTCCTCTACAAAAGAGACCAAAATGGCTCATAACACAGATACTCAAAGGGCAGGCACATGTATTCTATAATATGTCCACGTTGCTACTGGCTCTTTGTAGCGCCTAAGAAAACAAGAGAGAAAGATCATTTTTTAAAATGATAGATTTATTGATTTTATTAATTCCGCTAAAATGTATCCTTTAGCTGATTATAAATTACAATAAACTTCAGCTGCATGTGAATCACAAACTCCTAAAACGGAGTCAAGAAAATCAATAAAGAGATTAGTGATGTTCCCAGTTCGTTTAGGTTATCTAATTTGTTGGCTTGCAATTGTTCATAGCTTTCCATTTTAACTCTTTTTATTTCTGTAAATCAGTAGTGATTTCCTTTCCTTCCCTAACTCTAATAATTTGATTTGTTGGCCAGTACAGTGTAAGGTGTGTCAATTTGGTTGATCTTTTCAAATAACCGATTTTTGTTTTCATAGTTTTTTTCTATTATTTTTCTATTTTTATTTTATTCTATTTTATTCCTGCACGAGTCTTTATTATTTACTTCCTTTGCTTTGGGTTCAGTTTGCTCTTCTCTCTCTAGTTTCTTTAGGTAGAAAGTTGGGATATTGATTTGGTATTTTTCTTCCTTTTTAATATAGGAAATTAAAGCTACAAATTTCCTAGTAAGCACTGGCTTATTGCATCCCTTTAACTTTTGGTATGTGTGGGTTTTTTTCATTCATCTTAAAGTATTTTCTAATTTCCCTTATGATTTCTTTTTCAACCCATTAGTTATTGATGAGTATATTTTTAAATTTCTGCATATGTGTAATCCTCTATTTATCTATTACTATCTATTACTAATTAGTTATCTATTACTAATTTCTAATTCCATTTCATGATGATCAGAGAACATACTCTGTATGATTTTAAGCCTTTTTAATTTATTAGAGCTTGTTTTATGACCTAATACTGTGGTTCCCAGCCCCCAGACTGCGGACCAGTACCAGTCTGAGGCCTGTTAGGAACCAGGCCACACAGTATCACTGCCTGAGCTCCACCTGTCCACCACCCTCCCTCCATGGAAAAACTACCTTCCATGAAACTGGTCCCTGTTGTCAAAAAGGTTCCAGTCAATGGCCTGTTAGAAACAGGGACACACAGCAGGAGGTGACAGTGGGTGAGCAAGCAAAGCTTCCTTGGCATTTAGAGCCGCTCCCGGTCACTGGTATCAATGCCTGAGCTCTGCCTCCTGACCCCTCCCCCATCCATGGAAAAATTGTCTTCTAGGAGAACAGTCCCTGGTGCCAAAAAGGTTGGGATCACTGGTCTAAAACATAGTCAATTCTGGAGATATTTCAAGTGAACTTGAGACAAATGTTTTTTCTTCTGTTGTTGAGTGTGGGGCTCTATTAATGTTGAGTCTAGTTACTTTACAGTCTTTTTCAAGTCTCCCACTTTCTTGTTGATCTTAATTCTTTTTGTTCTATCCATTATCAAGAAGGACTTATGTGTCTTTGAACCTAATGTGTGTCTATTATAACAGCGTATATTTGGGTCACAATTCTGCCGATGTCTTTCTTTTAATTAGAGAGTTTAATCCATTTACATTTATGTAATTACTGATAAAGTAGGATGTATGTCATTTTGTTGAGGAGGGTTTTGTGTATCTTATGCCCTTTTCTATTGTTGTTCCTCTATTCCTCCTGTGCTGCATTCTTTTATGTAAAATAGACATTTTTTTGTATCATTTTAATTCACTTGCCATTTCTTTTTCTATATCTTATCAGTAAAACAAGATTACTATCTTTTCTTAGTAGTTGCCATAAGGATTGCAATAAACATCTTAAAACCACCTAATCACATTAATACAAATCTAACTTTAATAGTATACAAAAGTTCTTTTCTAACAAAGTCCCATTCCCTCCACCCTCTACTATACTACCATTAACACAAATTACATCAATATACACTATGAGCCAACCAGCAATTTTATAGGATTTATGTCTATTTATGTCCTTGATAATTATTATTTTATGCAATTGTCTTTCAAATGAGATAGGAAAAGAAAACACTTACAAAGATAAATATATTTAAATACATTTAAATACATATAAATATATTTACCTGTAGAGTTACTTTTACCAGTGATCTTTAGTTCTTCATGTAGATTCATTTCAGCTCAAAGAACATTTTTTAATATTTCTTATAGGGAAGGTCTACCAATGACAAATTCTCTCCATATTGTTTTGTTTATTTTGGGATGTGTCTCAACATTTCCTGGATTAATGAAAGATAGTTTTGCTGGATATAGAATTCTTGATTGACCAGTATTATTCTTTCAGCAGTTTGAATATGTTGTTCCACTGCCTTATGACCTCTATGGTGACCTGTATGACTCACTTCTCCCTTGCTCCTTTGCACATGATGAGTCACTTCTCCCTTGCTCCTTTGCACATGATGAGTCACTTCTCCCTTGCTCTTTTGCACATGATGAGTCACTTCTCCCTTGATCCTTTGCACATGATGAGTCACTTCTCCCTTGATCCTTTGCACATGATGAGTCACTTCTCCCTTGCTCTTTGCACATGATGAGTCACTTCTCCCTTGATGTTTGAATGATTCTTTGTCTTTGTCTTTAAATAGTTTTCTATATTGTGTTTAGAATAGACCTCTTCTAGTTTATATTCTCATAGTTCATTGAGCTTCTGGGGTGAGAAGATTATTTATCTGACTTGGAAAGTTTTGTTGAGTACTTCTTAAGTACTCTTTCTGCCTCTTTCTCTTTCTCCTCTCCTTCTAGA
Source organism: Perodicticus potto (assembly GCA_963574655.1). Classification (NCBI taxonomy): domain Eukaryota; kingdom Metazoa; phylum Chordata; class Mammalia; order Primates; family Lorisidae; genus Perodicticus; species Perodicticus potto. The sequence goes on from CAUYRH010010724.1 coordinate 5,808, forward strand.
AATCCCATATGCATGCATTAATACATTTCTCACTTCCATTTTCTTATAGTTTCTCACACTAAATAATGGATAATCTCAACTTACCTGTCTTCAAGTTCACTCACTTTGTCTTTATTCAGTTTAAATCTAGTCCCACTAATAAATGTTTCATTTTGGTTATTGTACTTCTCAATTTCAGAATTTCTACTTGGTTCTTTTTTGTAATTTCTATCACTTCATTGATATTCTCTATTTGGTGAAATTTCATTCACATATTTTCCTTTAGTTCTTCAGACATAATATCATTTCATTCCTTGAACATAATTATAGTAGGTGGTTAACGTTTCTGTCCAGTAAGTTGAACACCTGCTTTTTCCTATGTATCATATTTTCCTATTTCTTCATGTGTCTCATAACTTCTTGTTGAAAACTGGACATTCTAAACAGTATAATGTCCAACTCTCATAACCAGATCCCACTCAGGGTTTGTTGCTCTTTTTCTCGTTGTTGTTATTGTTGTTACCATTGCTCCTGCTGCTATAGCTTGTTGATTTAATGACTTTCCTGGACTAATTCTGTAAAGTATGTACTCTTTGTCCTGGAAAGTCACTGACATCCCTGTTTGGTTAACTTAGTGGCCAGCTAATTATTGCACAGATTTCTTTTACTACCTGGAACCAATACGCCTCTCAGTCTTTGCCTAAGGCTTTGCATGTGTACATACTGGGAGACATATTCAATGCTCCTGCAGGCAGTTTACAATTCTTCCTCAGCCTTTATTTCCTGCTTGTACAGAGACTCAAGCTAAGGCATGATGAAATCACCTTAGAATCCCCTCAGGTATTTCCAGCTTTTTAGATGCCAGTTGTACATCAGAGATTTTCCAAGTTCCCCGGGCATTTCATTCCCCAGTTTGTCTTGCAAGTTTTGTGGCCAGCCACTTGTTAGCCTGAAAGCACTACTTCAGACTCCTGTGATGTTAAATAATTATTGCCCGTTGTTCTCAACAAATGCCTTATAGACAGGGCTGCTTGCACAGAGTAAGTTCTGAGTCAAGTCAAATTATGCCCTGAGAATGGATGGAGCCTTTCAGCAAACTATAAGGCAGGTTGAATCGAGACAGTTCTAGGGATGGGGATTGGAGAACCTCCAAACCCCCTTGGGCAGCTGCTCAGCTGCTGGTTTTCACAACTATCATAGTTGCAAGTATCTTGGTTTTCAAGGCTACCACAAAGCAGAGGAGGGAGATGGAATTAGGGAACATTAAAACACAATAAGATGGCTGTTTTTATCCATATTCAGCTTGAATAAATATGCCTTTGGTTGTCAGAAGCCTTTGATTCCCAGAGCTCTGGAAAAAAAATGTGATTTATACTATGTTTCCAGTGTTCTCATTGCTTTTAAGGAGAAGCACATCTCTGGAGGTCCCTGCTGGTCATTCCCAGTGGCAGTGGTTAGTCACATGTGCAATCATAGCACCCTACAGCCTCAAACTCCTGACCTCAAGTGATCCACCTCAGGCTTCTGCAAGATTCCTTTAAGTAAAAAATAAAGTTGTAGAAATAATATAAAATATGTAATTTACTAGAAAAAACAATAGAAATCATATAACAGCTAGAGATAAATAAGTAATAGCATACAGTTGCCCCTATTTGCTTGTTCTAACATTTTAAATTTTTTTTTTTTTTTTTGAGACAGAGTCTCACTATGTCACCCTCGGTAGAATGCCATGGCCTCACAGTTCACAGCAACTTCCAAATTCTTGAGCTTAAGTGATTCCCTTGCCTCAGCCTCCCAAGTAGCTGTGACTACAGGCGCCCGCCATAACACCCAGCTAATTTTGCTGTTGTAGTTGCAGTTGTCATTGTTGTTTAGCAGGCCCAGCCCAGGTTAAACTCACCAGCTTGGGTGTATGTGGCCAGCACCTCCAACTGCTGAGCTACAGGCACCAAGCCAACATTTCTAATCTTTAATTTCTACTGATGAACCAAATATTTAAATGGTGCCTGATGTCACGTTCACAACTAAAAGGTGATTATTCCTGTGATTCTCAAATATGAGCTAATATGGTTCTATCAAACAAAAAGAGAGGTTTTATTACAAGAGCAGAATAAAAAAAAAAAACTCCCAATGGCTTAAGCTCCAAATTTCATATCTTACTCATACTACACATCCAGTAGTGGGGTGAGGTAGAAGATCTCTGGCCATCACAAGGAGATCCAGGCTAATGCAGACTTCTACCTGACAGGTGATTTCATGATCAACATTACATGGAGAAGTGAATCTCCCTCTGGTTCCTTTTTTTTTTTTAGACAGAGTCTCACTTTGTTGACCTTGGTAGCGTCCCATAGCATCATAACTCACAGCAACCTCAAACTCTTGGGCTTAAGCGATTCTCTCACCTCAGCCTCCCAACTAGCTGGGCTACAGGTGCCCACCACAAGGCCTGGCTATTTTTAGAGACGAGGTCTCTCTCTTGCTCCAGCTGGGCTCAAATCTGTGAACTCAGGCAATCCACCCACCTTGACCTCCCAGAGTGCTAGGATTACAAGAGTGAGCACCATGCCTGGCCTCCCCCAAAGTTTCCACTCAGAAGCAATGTCATTTCCGCCCAGATTTCAGTGACCAAAACAATGCACATGGCCATGTCTCTCTCTGAATGGAGCTGAGAGATGTAATTCTCTCATACAGCAGGAAGGAGAGAAGAGCTAGAATAACTGCAAAGAACTAGAATATTTACTTCAATGGATCTTGTCATTTTATTCTTTATCATTCTTAATTTAATAAGAACTATTTAAGACTAAGAATATATGTCAATTTCCAGAAGGCTGCTTAACAAACAGAAAAAAATGCCTGATTAAATATTAAATTGTAGTTGTCACTCAACTTGTTTTCCTAAAGAAATTTGGTAAAATAAATTCCAGTGGGAGAATTCTGGATTCCCCTGTTAGAGCTGATGATGTTGAAAACTCTGAGGATCTTGTGCCCTACAATATCATTAGGTAAAAATGATTTGTAGGCAGAGATTCAATGTCATTTTTTAATATTTATTCTTTCATTCAGCAGGCCCTGATAAGCCAGCAACATAGAAATCTATTTCACTCATTTAACAAATAGTCAATGCCCATTTATTATTTGACAGATTCAATTCTACCAACACTTATTAGCATGCAACATACTTTGAATGAAAACAGTATTTGGACAAGGGAATGTAGAGATTAATTCAATCCAATCTCTACTCTGAAAAGAGAACACAGAGCAGGGAAGAGTAGTGACTATGTGACCAGTTGATGATGATACGATGGTGGGGTCCAGTAGTCAGGAATTCTCTCTTAGCAAACCTGGCTTTCCAGCCCCGTGGAAGACCGTAGATTGTCTGCCCTCCCACTCCAAAAAGCAGGGTGGAGAAAATAGATATTTAGGTGGGTGAAGGAATGATCCCACTTCTAGGTCATGGTGTTTCAAGTTTTAGTGTGTCAAAGAATTATCTAGAAAACTGTTAGTGATGTAGACGCCCAGGGCCTATGTCAAATGCTCAGAATCAGTGGGTGCAGCCCATGCTGCACTCATAACCTCTCTCATAGACTCTCCTTGTTGAGGGTTTGGTTGAGGGTTTATTGTGCCTTCCAAAAAAATCACATAGATTCGGGGAGAGACACATACTACATACAACCCTTTTTATCTTTTAACAAGGGAGAATTGGGGCATGAAAGTTCACAGGAAGGACGCCAGGTGAACACAAAAGCAGAGATCTGGTAACACAGGAAAAGCCAAGAACACCAAAGACGGGCAGCAAACTCCCAGAAGCCAGGGGAGGTGCGTGGAACAGTGTCCCTTCCCTTCCAGGGGAGGCGCGTGGAACAGTGTCCCTCCCAGCCTCAGGAGGAATTAACCTTCCAGCCAATACCTGATCTCAGGCTTTGAGTTTCCAGAATTGTGAGACAGTAAATTTCTGATTTTAATCCTCCCACTTTGTGGGACTCGGTTACAGCCCCCGCCAAATAATACACTCATCTTTGCCACCACAGTGAACGGCACCAGAGGTCCAGTTAATCGTCCCAATTATTTTTGCCTGAGAGCTTTCTCAGGCTGCCAAAGTTTGCTTTGCTCAGCTGAGTATCAGAGCAGACATGCCAGGATATTAATGCCCCAGAAACCACCTGCCACCAAGCTGGTGTGTAAATGCCACAGGTCCCTCACCTCTCAGGACTGATAAAGGCACCCTGCCACCAAGCGTCTCCAGTGTATTAATCTTTGGTGGCCCAGAGGGGTAGGGGGGTTGATAATGCACTAATTACTGGCTGTCTGCCTTCACCAATGTTTCCTTCACCGCCCCTGTTCACTCAGTCTTCCTCATGGGCTCTGTGTTGGAGGGTTGTAAACTAAGACACAGTCTTGGGGTGGGGCTTTGGGCTCTGCACTTTAACGCACTCCCCATGTCTTTTGAATGGCGGCAGCTTCCGGATCAACCTTGGTGATAGATTGTTTCGGGGATTCCAAGTTCTGCTCCTGAGACCTTGGAGCAGCCCGAGTTAACATAATTAAGTCCTGTTGGTTTCCCTCTGGTACAACCACTTTTTGAGTCATACTTTTGAATCACATCCTTGATCATTCTAAATGAAATAGCTCCTAAAAATGACTTCTAAATTCATCATAAAACTCTAACTGAATATATCCCTCCCAAGAACTTTTTTTCTCCAAGGAATTTATGCCAGGAAAAGTTAAATTTCCTCTAAGGAACCAAGCTGCATGCTGTGACAATCAGAGGTTGGCATTTTCTCTTTTTCCCTTTTTGCCCTGATGACCAGGAGGCCCCAAGACAAATCAGATATTCTGTCACTATAATTATTGAGCCTATATTCATGTCAGTTTCTCATTCTTTTCCTGCTCTTATATTTCAATTCTATCTATATTTCCTTTTTGAAAGATTCAAGAAAATATAAATACAGCAAAGATTAGAGTGTGAACAAAGAATAACAAATTTTCCCAGGTTGCCAAAGCACCAAGGCAAACAGCTTCCCTTGGGTTTTCTCTGCGTTGAGACTCTCCGATTTTATGTGGCACATTTCACTGGCAAAGGAAACTGGATGAAAGGAATTCTGGGTAAAAATGACTAATGGCATTTGACCTATACCAGTCACCCAGTGACATTCGTTTGGCCTCTAAATCTGAATATTTCCCATGCTTACAAAAAAAAATTCCAGGAAAGGAAAAAAAATAATTCAGTCCATTGGGTCCCCCAAAGGGAAATTTTACCATCGCTGCAGAGTTGTTGGCTGGGAAAGAAAGTAACCATGCACGTTTCCTCTGGGGGAAACCCCGTGGAGAAGGCAAGAGTTCTATTTCCATTTCACTTCAACTCCAGACTGGCCCACTTTAGGACAAGTGCAGTTTTTTTACCTATGAAGTCAGACTCTCTGAGCCCTACTTCCTGCCAGCCGAGCGGGGAGTTCGAAGAAACCCTTAGACAAGTTAATGCACGAGAGAACAAGCTCAGTCATCTCCTGGAAGTGACAGCTTCTCTGGGTAAAGTGAGAAGCAGAGAAGAGACACAGGGTGTGGTGCTCAGATGGAGACGGGGAGAGAGGCAGCTGAGCACAATTTCCTGCAGGCATCTGTGCAGGAAGTTTAGCACACTGTAGGCACTCTGTATTTGTTTGGCCATATAAGTTATTTACTTGATTTCCAAAATGACATCCTGGTGAGGAAAGTAGGAGAGAAAATAATTTTTATTTCACAAGGAGGGGGAGAAGAAAGCCCCCCAAAAGGGTGACTTTCTTGAGCTATTGCAAATAACTTGGAACTATTTATCCCCAGTCATTACCGACAGCTTGCCCCTCTTCCTGTGTTTGTACCTCCGTGGACGTGGTTACCACCCACACCACCCCACGGGCTGAGATTGACAGCCAAGCATGGCGCCTCCTCAGCCCTCCCCTCCTGTAACTCAACCAAAATCGGGCCCCTCCGCCCTGTTCTCATTGCCATGACCCTGATCCTTCCTTGTTTCTCATTAGGACATTCAGCTGGTCAATTGCTTCCTAATCCACCATATTTTGAGACTACACTGTGCCAGATTCTGAGCTAAGGGACTAAGAATCATGATAAAGGAAGGAAAGGAGTAATCCTCACCTCAAAGACAGAAAAACTCCAGTGTGCAAAAGTAACACCGTAGAGGTAAGAAGAGGGGTCCATGGGTCCACAGAGGGCAGACCTTCATTCATCCATTCATCGAGCAAATACTTAAATAAACATCAAACCAAGTATGAACCAACCCTGGCCAGGTGTTGGGATGGTGAACAAGACCATGAAAGACTCTCCACCCTTGGAGTTTGTGTTTTCCTAGAAAAGATAGACAAAAAGAAATTGCACTGCTGAAGGAAGATGAGATGATAGATACAGTGATAGATATAGTGATGACTAAAAAAGTGAAGTCAGAGGGGTATCAGGAGGTTCTAGTACACACAGGATGAGCAGAGAAAGCCTCTTCGAACATGTTGGAGCTGAGACTAGAGGAAGGAAGGACGCATGCCAAACCCCACGCACAAGCTTCTAGGCAGAGAGAGCAGCAAATACACGTGCTCTGCCACAGAGTGTGCATCCCTCCAGCCAGGGCCCAGGAAAGCCCTCAAGGAGGGGATGAACGCCTTCTGACTTAAATAACGGGTGAGGCTCCAGGTGGAAATTGACACAAAGCATCGAGCCCAGGGCAGGCGTGAGCAGAGCCCAAAGCCAGAAGAAAGGGGTGGTGCATTCTGGGAGCGCCACCTCATTAGCAATCTCCGGCCATGAAACAATTTTGCTCTGTGCCACCAGCTGTGTACCCCATGAAACCTCCAGGCTTCCTGCCTCATTTCTGTTCTCTGTCTTTCTGTACAGGGGTTGCACCAAAAGAATCTCCTTGTAATCAGCGACCGGGCACCAAGGTAAAGGCTTTGGTCCATTTCCACACACTGGCCTGGCATGAGGGTCTTGATGGGGGGATGGTGGTGGAGCAGCAGGAGCCTGGCCCACAGGTCCCCTGGGAGGTGCCTTGTGGCTTTCAGGGGTGCCCATCTCCTTTCCAAGCATTTCAGCTTGGGCCTTGCTTTGCTTCACTGTTTCGCAACAATAAGCACTGCCTCAATTTCTCCATCTGTTCTACAAGGACTCCCCCTGCTTTTAGAGCCCTGTGAGGTTAATTGCGCATACCCTATAAGTCTGGTGAATTCTTCCAAGTGTGGCTTCACTTCGACATGAGATTAAGCCTTCAGCAGTAGGCAGAGGGCTGATTTTCATTTCCACATCGCTCTCTTTATTTTCACCACAGAAGCAATTTCATCACTCCAGAATTCACAAGTGGAGGGGAAATAAAATCCCAGTTTTCTTTCCATGCAATCCAGAAACATACGGCTCCTGGATGTCTCACCACAGAGGAGCCAGATGGGCAGGTGAAGCATCACTGGGCAGAAGGGACATGGCGGGGCCAGCACTGCTGGAAACAGCCTCGGGTGCAGGAAGTAATTTGGTCAGACTGCAAGGGGGCAGGAAAGGAAGAGGGACGCACGGCAGAGCCACACAAACACCGCTTGATGGGACCCATCCCCAGGGACAGGAGGCTTAGAGGGGCGTTCCCACAAACAACAAGCAGCTCATCACTTCATCTCATAAGCCAACCACAACACCCCTCCATCCACAGCACCACCTGTCTCCATCACTTACTGAGAACTTGGGCTCTACCCTGGAGTCTCCCCTCACTGTCTGATCAGTCACCAAGCAAAGAAGCTTGTGAGGTGCAAGGCTGGGCATTTTTTTTTCCATTGAGACAATCTCACTCTGTCACCCTGGCTAGAGTGCCCTGGCATCAGCCTAGCTCACATCAACCTTAAACTCCTAGGCTCAACAGATCCTCCTGCCTCGGCTTCTCAAATACCTGCAGATATAGGAACCCGCCATAACACCCAGCTGGTCTCAAACTCCTAAGCTCAGCAATCCCTACCTTGGCCTCCCTGAGTGCTAGAATTACAGGTGTAAGCCACTGCACCTGGCCATAATACTGGGCTTTAAACACAGCCCTAAACTGGCCCGCAGGACAAACTTATCCATGAAGAAGCTTGAGCCAGTGCCCAACCGGGCCCATCTCCTGGAATGAAGCTCCCCACCCACAGCTGCCTTCTTTTTCAATTGCCTCGTCTGTTTCCCAGGCCTGTCCTCAGTTCCCCACTCCTGCTCTGACATTGGTGCCTGCCCTACAAGGCCCTCTACTTGTAAGCCAAGAGCCATGCCCCGTAGATGTGTTTCTGGCCTTGACCTTCGGTTTCCAGCCCCATCGTGTTAATGTGGAGTGAGAGGCCAGATTCCGCCTCTGCGGTAACCACTGAGCCCTTTATTCATTTAGTCTAATGCATTTAACAAATAAGCAGACCACTCCTGCTATGCGTCATGCACAGCCAAGAGCAGAATGGGAGCTTCGGAACTGTCCTCTAAAGGCAAACACTTCCATGAACTGCTGTGTGGGAAGGCTAGACAGTGTCTAGAATGCAGAGACAAGACTCACCCTCCAAGGGCCAAAGGAGCAGCAATCGGAGGCCACCAATCAGCCTGAAGCATCACGTTCCAGCCCCAGGGTTCAGTCCAGGCACAGGGCAGGCAGGTTCCAAGAGGCCAGAGAGGTGGGAAAGGGAGGGTTTTCCAGCTGGGAGGGCAGAACCTAGGAGTCACCATGGATCTTGTTAAAATGCAGATTCCAAGTCATTTAGTCTGGGAAGAGAATGTCTACTAAGCTCAGAGGACACCCAGGCTAGTCAGCATTTGACCATATTTTGAATAATAATGTGGTTAACCACACGTAGAAGACTGAAAATAGACCCCCACCTCTTACCATTGAAAAAATTGACTCTCCCTGGATAAAAGATTTAAACCTAAGACTCAGTGCTGTGTTTGGAGCACGCAGAGCATTGAGAGCAGAGTTTCTGGCCCAGCAGCGTGGAGACAGGAAGTACAGCACAGCCAGGAGCCCAGAACATGAATATCTAAGGGTCTTAATTCAAATCCAAGTGCCCTGTGAAGCCTGCGTTCCTTTTCTCAACAGTTTACTTTTTCTACTCGTCTCCAATTCTGGTGTCCTCAGTTTGGGGATTTAGCCCCAGAAAAGAGCCCATCAGAGCTGGTACTGGGCCCCGATGCCCCCAGCCCAGCCCTCCATGGGCTTGCCGCATCCTGCCGGCTGCCTGTGGGGAAGCCAGCCCAGTGGGTGTGGGGGCTTCATCTCCCTCCCTTCAGGAGCAAAATAAATTCCCTTTTACTCTTCTTCTCATTGTCATAAATCTACCAGCAGCCCTGTCAGCAGAGATCTCAGATCAGAGCACGTCAGTCACTGTAAAGAAAGAAAGAAATTAAACTTGCATTATGAACCTAGAATAGCTCGCTGGTTAAGGGCCTGGGCTTTGGAATCAGATGTGAGTTTCAACCCCAACATTACCCCCAACCAGTGCTGGGGTGACGTTGAGCATCTTACTTAACCTCTCTGCACTTCGGTTTTAACATCTATAAATGTCCCAAGGGTCACCCATAGAATCGCCATACCCAGGGAAAACAGGAAATTGTAGCTAAACATATCTTTATTTACAAAATATCCATTGCAAAATTTTACAAAGTGCTGGCCAACACATGGAGAATATTTTGTAAATATTTTGTAAAAAAAATTTGTAATGAATATTTTGTAAATAAATGTACACTTAAGTACAATTTCTCTTTTTCCCTGTGTATGAAGACTTTCTGGGTGACCTTTGGGACACCCTGTAATATCTACCTCTTTCAGTTGATACGAGGAATAGGTAGTTAGAGTATATTTGAGACCAGAGCTAATACATGGTAAGGACTTGATGTTTTTATTATACCTCAGTGAAGTGTTATGATGTTTGAATTAAAAAATGCATAGAAAGCACTTTGCCTTGTGGCCCGTGTAATGCTTCAATATGTAACAGCTGTGAGGATTTCCTCCAGCCCACCACCACACCAGGAGACGCACCAATCACCAGGGAATTCAAGGCTGCCCCCAGGAAGCTTTGCAGCTGAACTAGGAAAGAGATCTGGCATGCCAGAAAAATGGGGAGTCACTTAACATTAATTTATGTAGTTTTTCCCCAAAAAAACTCAGTAAGTTTTTCCAAAAGTCTTGTGTGGAAGCCAGAGGTGAAGTCAGGTAAGATTTCAAGGAGAAGCAGCATATTTTTCATTTATTCAGCCAAGATTTTTTGAGCAGCTGGTGAATGCATGCCGTTCGATAGTCTAACAACAGTGAGAGAATGGACGTCGCTGCTGCTCCAAGGCCCTGACCACACCCTGCCCAGAGCTGCTCCTGAAGAATCCTGGGACTCATCCCCAGGCCAGGACCTAAAAGGACAATAGCCAGCAGCTTGGGACTTCCAGGACCTCAGGACCCGCTCCAGGGCTCCCACTCCAAAACGTTAGCACCCAGGCCCCGGCAGTTGAGAATATTTTGAAAACAGTCCCAAACAGTCTAGTGGAGAAATCAACAAAGAAACGATGAATTACCAAATGAGAGGACAAGAGCAGAAATAGTGCCATTCGCAGGAACAGGAGACAGGGCCAGCTCGGCCCTATGGGTGGGACGTTGCAAACGGCTTTACCAGGCAAGACTGGGGCCAGCAGAGGGGACGGCAGCAGAAAAGACCCAGAGGGGAGAAGGCACAGCCTCTGGCCAGTTAGGAAGTCCCAAGAGCAAGATTGCAGGGATTTGGTAGAGAGCAGTGGTGAGGCCAAGACACTAGGAAGGTGGGGGCGGGGGTCTCTCCCAGCCGGCCCAGGATGTGAAGACCCCTGCAGAGACAGAAGGCTGGGAGTACTTTCTGCAGGACCAGAGGGCCAGGAATTAGGATGAGAAATGACAAGTTCCCCAATCCAATTAGGGACAGAGTTGGTGTGTGCTGTCAGGGGAATTGCAGAAGAGGCAGAAAGAATAGGTCTGCAGCTGACTGGATGAGGACAAATGAGGTGATAGGGGCAGGGGAGACACCCAGGCTTCAGCCTGATCACAGGCAGAGGGGACACCATCCCCCAAGCCAGGGCAACCAGATGGGGAAGATGACGGCCAATGATATATACTGAGGGGACGAGAGATTATGCAGCCGCCTGATCCTAGTGAGGGACGTTTTACAAATGTGCAGAGGAGGACATCACGCCTATCTTACCATCCTGCAAGAACCGCCTCTCACTCGGAGTAAAAGCTAGGTCCTCCATCCCTTAAGCAAGGAGTCAGCCCTCCACCCCCACATGGCTCTCTAACCTGACCTCCCACCCCGGCCTCCTGTCTTCAGCTGCACTGGCCTGTTTCTCTTCTTAACTGTGCCAAGCTCGGCCTCGCTCTGAGGAACTTGCCTTCTGCTGTCCCTCCCATGTGGTCTGTGCTTCCCCCCATTTTCCTTGTCAGGTAAGGCACCACTTCGCTGTCGCCTTCCCAGAACTGCTGCCCACCGCTCCCACCCACCCAGATGCTCGCACACATTCTCCTTGCTTCTCCTTTTCTGTCATCGTGATGACCATCTGGGCTGGTCCCAGACATGCATGATTGACCGGTCCCTTCTCAGTCACCCCCATCAGGATGTAAGCCCCACAAGGGCAGAGCCCGGGTCCTAAATGCCCAGGGCAGCCCTGGTCTAGAGTCCATAGTCAGTGAATACCTCCGCATGAAAGAAAGGGCACATCTGGGCTGTGTGTCCATCTGCAGCACTTGGTTTTGACTTTGGAGGGATACAGAGGGGAGACAGGCCACACAGCTGACCAGTCAAGTTGATGATAACAAACAGCACACTCAAACAGACGGGCATTTAATAAAGGGCTGTTGGCAAAGGTGTAGACAGGGACATAAACCATTTGCACGGGACAGGAAGCACCCCAGGGCCAAGACAGCCAGACGCTGTTACGACTCCTGATGAAAGGTATCAGAGGGACAATACCCAGGTCCTGGAGGTTGAGGGAACCTGCAGGGGCCAGAACAACCCAGAGGGATAGAGCTCAAGGAAGACCCTAGCTCTCCCTGGTCACCTGTCAGTGCCTCTTGTAGGGTGAATCTAACCAGAAGCCAAGAAGGGAGCCCAGGTGACAAGGTTCCTGCGTTCCCTCCCACGCAGAGAGAGTGGACAGAGGTAGAATCTGCCTCTGATGGGCAAAACGAAGTCACCTGGGCTTGGTATTATTAGAACCACATACAAAATAGAGGAGAAGGCATGTTCACCAAAGTGAGGCTGGCAGACAAAAGCAACAGATTTGCACTCTGCATACAGATGACAAAAAAGGTCTCGCTTGCCATTGCCACCTTCTGGTCCCTTCGGAGTCTGGCCTTCTCTTTCTTCCCAGAGCCCCTGCCACCGCTCCGCACTGCCCTTTGCTTGTCAGACATAGGACCAGCATGGTGGCTGCCATCTGTAGACTCGTCCTTTACATGTTAGAACCGCCCCGGGTGGTGGCGCAGAATAAACTGGAAGCATAAAAAGATCGGTGTTCTAAGATCCTCGCTGAGCTCAAAAGCAACGGGAGGCGAGAGATTTGAATTTCATGCGCTTCAGCACCTGGGCTGCGAGTTTTGAAAATGCAGAATTCCTAAAATGCTGACCTTGGAAATGACAGGACTCAGGCTCAGAATCCTCGGGAGGATTTGGGCTGCTCTGTGTGCACCCCACAAACTTGGGTGTCTGCTTTTTCAGCACCGAGTTAAAGCCCGCAGACGTGAGTGCACATATGCCAGTGAATCATTGACGTTTTTGGTATCATTTGTTTCTTAGGCATATAATTCCGTGTTTCATCCCAGAGGCATATCGCAGGCATCATGAGCATTATCTTCTAAAATCTGTAAAGGTAGCTGCACTCAATGTCCTTTTTTTCATATAATACAAGCGTAGGGGAGGGGAGAAGAGAAGAAAAGTTTTAAATTCAATCTTCCTCTTGTCTAAGAAGGCAACACCATGCTGGGAGCAACATCTTTCACCTTGGCAAGGGCTGGTGCATGAAACATTCCTGCCTTCAGGACCTGCACTCCAGTGAACGGCAGCACGAGGCGAACCTGACCCCCAAAGCTCCAGGCACCCAAGGGTTGTTATTTGTGGCTGGGTTTCCTCATTGAAGGCATTTGCCCTTGTGGACCCCCATTGAAAATTTTCTGTTTTCTGCTATTTGTATCATTAGAATCAAAGATCAATGCTGTGTTCCAAGAGAGATTTTGCGGGGCTGGTCAGTACCCCTCGTAGAATAAAGAGCAGCCTAATAATGTAAAAGTTTTGTTTCTGCAGAGTCACCCTCAGGCTTTAGAAATAGGCTGGAGTGAGGCTAGGAGAGTTCTCTGTAGGCCCTGGCCGAGTACTGGGCCCGTGGAGGCCCTGCTAGAGGCTGACTGTGACCAGGGAAAGGCGAAAGGGAAAAGGAAGAAGAGGGTGAGAATATGAGGGCTGCAGAGACCAGGCAGGAAAAGAGAGAAGGAGATAAATGATGATTAAAATGATTAGTCCATGGTCATGCAGCTAGAAAGTACGACAGACGGGACTTAGATGCACACCTGGGTATATCTGACTCCGAAGGCCGTCTTCCCTCCTTCACAGGCTGGCGGAGGTGTCACAGGCGGCTCCCAGCACATGAAGGACACTTCTAGGAAAGCCCCCACTATCTGCCTAGATCTCCTGACTTCCACAAATGCCCTTTTAGCGTATGCCAGACAATGTGCTGGGTGTTTGGGAGCCAAAGATGAAAAAGACATACATCTCACCCTTGAGAAACCCACAGTCTAGTACAGAAACAGATGTGCCAATGGATCACTAGGAAGGTGGGGGCAGGGGTCTCTCCCAGCAGGTCCAGGGAGACTGTAGTAAGGCTAAGAGCACGAACAGATATAAAATGCCCAAAGAGGGCGGTGCCTGTGGCTCATCGAGTAGGGTGCCAGCCCCATATACCGAAGGTGGCAGGTTCAAACCTGGCCTCGGCTGAACTGCAAAACAGAAAAATAGCCAGGTGTTGTGGCCGGTGCCTGTAGTCCCAGCTACTCGGGAGGCTGAGGAAAGAGAATCACCTAAGCCCAGGAGTTGGAGGTTGCTGTGAGCTGTGTGATGCCCACAGCACTCTACCGAGGGCAATAAAATGAGGCTCTGTCTCTACAAAAAAAAAAAAGAAATAATAAAATGCCCAAAGATCAGATTAGGCACAGTAATTGATCTAGAGAATATGACAAAGATAAATAAAGATAGGGATATTTGACCTGAGTTTTGAGACATGATTAGGAGTTCAGATAGCAGATGATGGCTAGAAAAGGTATTACCAGCAAAGGAACAGTTATTCCAAAATAGAAATATGGGAACGATATGTGGAAGTAATGAAGTGGAGATTTGGTTCCATAAAAGCATAAATAGCCCCCAAATAGAAAAATGACTTAGAAATAGAAAATAACAAATTCTCCATTGGTGCAAAGGTCCAACCAGGCTGTAGACAAATCCTGTATTGAAAAATTAAGGGCCTCAAGGTGACTTCTACTTAGACTCATGGGTGTCCCCAAAGGTGTCCCCAACTCCCTCTGTCCATGGTTGAACTTTGGCTCGCTCTGGAATTGGAGTACCGTGCCAAGGTGGTGGACACAGCCTTTAAATCAGGCCGTCCTGAAGGGGAACTGTGGCTTTTCACCTCCTTGAGGGGTCAAGTCCCTGAACCTCCCTGATCCTCAGGTTCTACACCTGTGAATTCAAGCATATACCTCACCTGTTAGAATTAAATGAATTAATGGTGTAGAGACACTCACTACAGTGTCTGGAGTAGATTATGAGTCCCTAATATAGAACCAGGAACAATCACATTATTATTACAGCAAAAAGTGGGAGGCACCACTAAGGTAGATGACTTTGACCTCTCTTCCCACCTTGCCTGGGTGCTCTGTGCTCTGGGGGCAGCAGCTGCTGGCAGAAGCCAAGTACGCAGGCAGCACGCACAGGCCCAGGGGGATGAGGAGGATGAGGCAAGCCACGTGAGAGTGAAGAGGTCAGATCTTATCTTTAAAATTTTATATTTTGTTCATCATAGATTTTTTTCTTCATTCATTGTGATGCTTTTAAATATTGCATTAATAGAATATTTATATTGATTCAGGAGCTTTATAGCACCTCTTAAATTTATAGTACCCAGAAATTTATTTATGTCTCCTTTCCTTGTCCCAACCCTTCCCTCAGGGGACAACCCATCCCCTCTCAGGCCACCCCTGCTGCCTCTGGGCAGAGCAGTCCACACGGCAGCCCCGTGGGTCCCAAACTTCGCTTTAAGT
The DNA here is from genome assembly GCA_963574655.1 of Perodicticus potto. Classification (NCBI taxonomy): domain Eukaryota; kingdom Metazoa; phylum Chordata; class Mammalia; order Primates; family Lorisidae; genus Perodicticus; species Perodicticus potto. The sequence goes on from CAUYRH010010724.1 coordinate 21,076, forward strand.
CCTCCTTCCCAGGACGTCCTTGCCTGTGCCCAAGGTCCCTCAGATCCCAGGACTAAACAGAAACAGCTTCTAAATTGGGTAATACCTGACTCCACTTGGTTTATCTTTTTTTTTTTTAATTTTTCCTTTCTTTTTTGCCTGCTCTATTATGAATTTTATAAAATAAAAAAGAACTTTAGAATTGGAAGGCTGAGAGCTCTCCACTAGAAAATCAGCCTGAATTGTGTCATTACCCTGAGGAGCCAGAGAAGTGAATTGAAACTAATACATAAAATTCACATCACCTCCAAATGAGTAGTCTTAATACAATCTTTGCTGAGAGCCTGTGCTCCGAGGACCTGTTTTCCAGGTGTAAAGTTTAGCAGGCTTCCGCTAAGCGATGGCCAGGCGTGTTTTGCAAAGTGTGGGAGACTTAATAAGTCTCAGCGTTAGCAACAGCCTTAAGTCTTGGTCCCGCTGACTTCTCCCGCTCTGCACCAGCCCTAAACGAGGCTGTTAAGTAATTCAGTTTGAAGAACTCTTATGTAGATCAATTTTACTAATGCACACACAGCATAGCAGAGGCCGGGCTGCGGTGGAGAGAGGGATTTCTCTCTCTCTTTTTAAATTGGAGAACAAGACCAAGAATTACCGATCAGGTTGGACCCCTGGCCTGGGGATGGTTTCCCCATGGATTAACATTTTCTGACTTTGCACTTTACAGAAAGGCTACGACTATTTATGTTATGTGTAAGCCGTCCATTGCAATCAGAACTTCTGCACAGCTTTAACTTGACACTTGTTGGGATTTCAATGCAGACATCAGAGTCCCTGAATTTCTGATTTCTGATGAGAGTTGTCACTCAGAATTGGCAGCAAGAGTCTAGATTTAGCACTTCTTTATCTTGCTGTTCTCTCTCTTTCTCTCTTTCTCTCTCACAATATATGTAACATATATATTACATATAAATATCACACATATTTTACATACATGTGTATAATTTTGGAATATTCCAAGATGTTCTTGATTCCTTCACTGATTAGCCCTTCTGTTTTAAATTTTTATTGTCTGGATGCAAACAGTTACATTGTTAGCTCTGTAACTTAGCAACTATTCACAAGATGGAGATCTAGTTCAAGGGCAAACCTTGGTCATGACTCTAAAGCATTCAGTGTCAATGGAAGTCAGGAATAAACAAATGGCAAACCATATAGAAACAATGCATTTTAAAAAGTAGAGCCTTAAATGCTTTTTAAAGAGTGATTTAAAAATATTCTATAAACTGGTCAGGCAATCATTTTGGACAAAGACAAAGTGACCGTCTTAGTCTATCTGAGCTGCTATAACAAAATACCATAAACTGAGTGGCTTCTGAACAACAAAAATGTGCCTCCCACAGTTCTGAGGTCCAGAAAATCCAAAACCAAGGGTCACTTGAGTCAGTGTCTGACAAGAGCCTGCTCTCTAGTTCACAGGTCGCACCTTCTAGCTAAGTCCTCACAAGGTGAAAGGGACGAGGGTCTCTCTAGGACCTCGTTTATAGAGGCCCTCATCCCGTTCATAAGGGTGGAACCTTCATGATCTAATCACCTTCCAAACCACCCCCCAACTCCACCACCTCCTAATACCATCACCTTGAAGGTTGGGATTTTAACATATGAATTTGGGAAGACACAAATGTTCAGACCATAGCAGTGACCTGAGAAGTTCACTCTTATTAAACACAACACTTTTTGATTGCAGTGAACAATCTAAGACCCTACATATCCCCCTACTGTTCTGTATAAAATCTATTCTCTTAAGAGCTATGATGTCCAGTGACAGAGCTCCCCATTTACATGCCTCTCTGACTTGGATTTTTCCAATATAATCTTGTCTATGTATTAACTACATATTCAGCTTAAGCCTATGAAAAAGTAGGACATCAGAGAAGCATTAGATCACTCAGGCTACTTCATACCACTAAGCATATTAGTAATCTACAAGGGCACAAGAAACTTGTTTTAAAATCTCTTTTGCTTTCTACCATCTAACTTGAAATAGGCTTCCAGGAAGAGAAGACAGGATGGGAGGGAGGGCAGAACTAGCACTGATGTGGGCCCTCCGAGTGTCAGACGCTTTGCCAGGCACTCACAGACCTTCCCCATCATCTAGGACATCACGATTAGAAAACATCAATCTTTTTGTCTTTTTCTTTAGTTTCAGAGAAGCTCATTTATTCTAAAGTACCTTATGTATCTTATTTTAATTACTCTTTGTATTAATTTGGTTGCAAGTTACAGAAACTCAATTCAAACCAGTTCAGGCAAAACCAGATTCGTTGGCTCAACTCTGAAGAAACTTGAGAAACCAGGGAAGGGCAGGGATGCAGCCCAGTTCTATGAGAGGTGGAGCCTGGAGATTGAATATTACCAAGATTCACTTCCTAAGCCGTCTTTTTCCCTCTGGATGTTGGCTCGTTCTTCTGCAATGCACACTGCTTTTCTCCCCACATGAGGGGTGGAAGGAACATGGTCCTTTCCAAAGCACTTGAACTTGACATCATTCAGCTTCTACTCAAGACCAAAAATCTCAGAAAGAAGACTCATTGACCTAGCCTCCCAATTTGTGGGTTCAGGATGGACAGGACAGTGCTGGTTGTTGCCATGGCAATGGAAGGAAAGCAGTTTCTGACAGAGAAGGAACGGTATGTAGCAGGCCCCTTAAAGCTCTCTACACTCCTCTAGAAAATATTTCTCTTCTTAGTAAATCCTTAGTTTCACTCCTAACATATAACAGGCCCCTGTAAACATTTACTGAATGTCAAGGGTTAAAAATAGAAAGTGGGAGAAAAGGAAATAAGCAGATTAGACAAAAGCCGGGGCTGGTGATGATGCCGGTTCAAAGAAGCATCTCTTCCCTGGGGGTGCTCACTATCTACAAACACGCTGCTGAAAGCCTGAGGGAGATTCACCCTCAGTGTTCAGCAGACACGAGGACACAGTTCCCCTCCACTGACTCTGAGCTGGGCCAGACCCTCGGACCAAACGATGAGGCTCTCCAGCTGCCAACCTTTTCAGGCTTATTTTATCTTCTCCTGCAACAGTATCTTTTTTTTTCTTTTTAGCAGCCAGTATGAGAATCCTTCCCCCCAGAGAAAGAGCCCCTTCTGTCAGACGAATGCTTGGATCAACCCACTCCAGGGCTTGGGTCAGCTAGTGCTTGGGATCAGAGGAGCCGGTGGGGTTTCTCTGCTGCCCAAAGGGGCGGGAGGAGGGAAGAGGGAGAGGTGGAGGCGCAGAAGGAGGAGACGCCAAGTCAACAGCATATCCAAGGAAGCCTCAGAAGAAAAGAAGCTCTGATCGATGGTGGGACATGACTGGGAGTCTCCTCCCAACTCCATGCATCCTTTACAGAACACCCCAAAGCCCCATCCCCTCAGCGGGTGGCCTTGTTGGAAAAGCTGAGAACAGGATAGATTCTGCGTCCAGAACAGTGTGGGCACCTGAAGAGGTGGAGCCTGTGGGCAGAGGAGGAAACATCTGCCATGTCCCCAGTGCACAGATGTGAATGTGACCTGCCTGTTGCACCTTCGCCTGCACCTGCTGGGCCCCAGCTGGACACCAGTGCAAGCATTTGAGGTGAGGACAGCTGGCCTGCCCATCCTGTTCCTTAAGGGAACAAGTTCAAGTTCTAACAACAATTCTATCTGTTCAGTCTAGCCCATGTTCCTGTTACTTGGTTGGTTTTTCTGACCTGAGGTGTTTGGTCCTCTCCTCTCTCTCGTCCCTCCCACGCTCCTCCAAACCATGGTGCTGTGCCTCCCTCAGCTTGTTTTCTCAATCTCCCACCTTCATCTGGAAACGTCCCCTTCCTGCTTTGTAACTGACCTTCAATGTTCCTTTTTTAGGGCACCTTCACCTATCTCCCCAAAGCTAGGTCCATATTCCTTTCACATGACCCTGCTTTCCTGGCTTATTTCAAGTAGCTCTCTGGTCTTGATGAGATAACCGTGCACCTGTCAGCACCTACCTGTCTCTCCCACTGATCGTAAAAGGCATGTCTGTTCTGTCCTCCACCCCAGCCCCGGCCCTCCGGGAGTACAGTACCTGCCACATAGTAGGTGGTCAGTAAATGTCTGTGGGATGTATTGAAGAAATGATTACATGAATACGCCTCTGGGTAAACAACTCGCAGCCAGTCTGTCCAGATGGGACTGTCCCCGCCTGCCCAAGGTCCTCCCTCTGTCCCCCACACGGGCACACAGAGCCTGCAGCCACAGCTCCGCCAACAGCAAGGACCTCTTAGGCTGAGTCCCTGGAGGATTCAAGTCGCAGCATACCTGCCTCTAGAGTCCAACGATCCCAATATCAGGCAAGAAGGGAGGAGAAGGCCGCTCCTCTGCTAACCCCTACGGTCCACCTGGCCGCTGCAACAGCATCCAGGAAACACACGTGTGCATGGATCACATCTCTCCCTAAGGCTGCTGAGTATAGAAGCAACAACAGAACCTTCCAGAAGCCTCTCATTTGCCCTTGGTCTCTGAACGCATGAAACAGACAGCACAATGCCCATTTTCAAATGTGGCCTGAACTGCAGCTGAGCAGCCTGGACATACAGAGAGCCCAGGTGCGACCCAGGAAGACCAGAGCTGAGACAAGGCATAAGTGCTGGAACCACGGGGTCCAGGCCCACAGCCCAGAGGCCTTAGATGAGGTGGATGGAATTGGGAAGGTGCCGGGGACACCTGTGGCTGGAGCAGAGGATGCCCAAAGGAAGAGGAGAGGAGCCGAAGCCGGAGGGCTCAGAGCCAGACGGGCAGCCTGAGCTCAGGTTATGAAGTTCCGGCCTTACCTTTAAGTAATAAGGAGGCTTCCCATGCTGCAGGGGCAAGCTGTTCTCCAAGAGGAGTTTGGGGACAATTTAATGCTGCTGGAGAAATACCAGTTTTGAAAGAATAAAAGCAGTGGGAATCCAGACCTGGTGCTGGCCAGCTGGCTGGGGGCTGCAGCCACCACTCTCAAAGGCCAGGGTTGGGGGTGGTGGCTGAAACCACAGGCACAAGAGGCTCAGGGAGGAAGAGAAAAGAAAACCAGGCCGTTTGGAGCTCAGCTCCGTGGGCTTATCCATTCATGGCCACAGAGCGGTTTCGCTTAGTTAAGGAAAGGAAAAGAAAACAGTTTGAAGGGAACACGTCTGTGTTCCCGGCCTCCTGAAAAGGTCAGGCATGTGACGAGGTATTAAAGGCAGTCCGAGAGCAGCCGAGAGGCAGCAGGATGCATGCATGCATTACTTATGAGACCCCACTGAAATGTAAATTGGGGTGAGTTTATTGGTTCCCTCGGTCTTAAATAGAATCATAAAGTATTCATTGAGTCCAGCCAAGGCCTTTCGGATCTGGAGCTCAGTGAGAAATACGTGGCATGCTAAGGTTACATTAATAAAAAATAAATAAATGCGTGTCCAGGAAACTCGTGCTTGTGCACTATAAAACTGCCCATTCTGTAGATATTAATGTTTCATGTGTTTGTAAAAAGCAGCCGGCTTTGCAGAGCACAGCAACAAAAATGTCCCGCACCCTCAGTACTTAACATCCCAGCACGTCTTCTAAGTGCTTGGGTGGAGAACATGCCAGCCCGGGCGGGGGAGCTTTCCGGGCACAGTCTGGTTGAGCCACATTAAAAAGTTGCTTCACTAAGAGGAAACGTGCTGGCTCCCTCGCTCCCGCCGCGGACGCAAGAGAGGCTTGAACTTGCATACCCGTCTCCCTCCACGTTCGACCGGCTGGCCGCGCTCAGGAGAAATGGGGAGAGAAGTTGGTGTTTCCACCTGAATACATAATGACTAGAAACCAGTTTGAAGAAAGACTCTCAAAAGATAAGCACTTCTAAATGAACCAAGTTTGCTTTATGGAAAACACCTGATAAACACCCAACTCCGAGAAACAAAAGTATTTCCTTTGCTTCAGACCGCTTCCACCACCCCCAGCTGTTTCCTAGACGTTTCTAGAAAGTTCACACCCATTGATCGAAATCATCAGTTGTGCCTTTTCCTAGGCAGGTTGGGTAGGCTGCACTTGGTAGCTGTGATGATTGGCTTTCGGTCCCAACTCGGTGCAGAGAAATCGCTGTTTCCCCTAAGCCGATTTGCAGTCAGGAAACGTTCCTTCACTCCCCTCCGGGCCTGCCGACCACGCTTACCAGGGTACCTTTCACCCGAGGCACCACTTGGAACTAAATGGTAAAATGAGAAAGGACAGGTGTGGAAAGTGGAGCTGAACACTCGGGAATGGGAATACATACTTACAGCCCGCATCAGGCCCCCACCCGCCTGCCGCTGGGGAGCCAGCCACAGCAGGCAGCGAGAGCGGCTGCAGACAGACTCTCCTTCCCTTCCTCCACACCCTGGAAGTCAGCAGACTCGGTTTCAGTCCTGTCCAGTCTTGAGGACCCACTGACAGCATCCCTGAAAGGACAAGTTTTAGCTTTAGATATGCTGAGCAAAATTGAGGGCTCTGCCCCTTACATAGGGGAGGAAGGCTGACTTCAGACCCTCCAAAGGAAAGCTTTGCTTCTCCCATCCAGTATTGTGGGTTCAGTTTGTGTTCCCCAGCATATATGTGGGCCGGGTGCAGTGGCTCACACCTGTAATTCAGGCATTCTGAGAGGCCGAGGCACCTGTCTTGCCATTTCCAGGCCTCCAGCACATGCTGTTCCCTGACCTGGGATGCTGCCCCTTGGCATCCTCCAAAACCACTACTTGTCACCCCTCCTCTAGGAAGCCCTCCTAGATAATCCCGTGCAGTATCTACGGAACACCTCCTAGATAAATATCTAACTGAACTGAGGAGGCAATTGAGGTGGAAGAGGAGAGCAAGACAGGGGTGAGGATGAGGAGGACTCAGAGAGAGGAAACCGTGAATCAGGAATGGGCCAACAACCACGACAGGTTTGCGTCCAAAGGGACTTAGCCTGGTGGGGAGGCGCCTGGTAGCGGCCTTTGGCACACAGTGTGGACCCGTCCACTGAGGGAAGACGCTGGGGAATGTGAAGTGCCAAGTTCTTCCCTCTGAAGCACCGGGGCTTTGGCTTCTGGGATCTGCTTTCCCTGGGCAGCCTGGTGCCAGCTTCCAGCAGGGAACAATCTTCCAGGCAATTAACTTCAACCAGCTAAAAAGTCAAACCGGGACTCCCCGAGCCGAGGCTGCCTCAGCTCCCTGGAGCAGACCCGCCTCCGTCGCCTTCTGCCTCTTGAGCAGGCAAGTGAGTGGGTGGATGAATCAATTAATGGGGTTCCGCATGGCGGGATAAATAATACTTGGCCCCGACGGGGTACAAGGAGCACAGGTTTTGGAGTCGGACAGGCCCAGTTTGGCATCCACCACCTCACAGTTCTCACAGTTCTATGACCAACGGCTTAGCCTCTGCCAGCTCCCCCTCCCTCAGCGGCAAAATGCTTGTTAGTCGTTAGCGAGAACTAAAAGCAAATGGGTAAAGTTCCCAGCACCTAACAGGTGCTTGATGCCAGGCATTTTCTCCCTCCTCGATGCCCTCCTTACAACCAACATGTGGGGACGCCCCCCAGGGGCAGAGCCTTGCGTGCTGGGGCCGTTCCCACGTATCATCGTCTCACGTAATCACCACGGTCATCCTTAAAGGTTAAATACTTTCCTGTATTCCTTTTCTGGGGCTGTTGTAACAAAGTACCACAAACCACATGGCTTAAAATAACAGAAACTGATTGCCCAACAATTCTGGAGGCTACAAGTCCAAGATCAAGGCACAGACAGGGTTGGTGCCCTCCACGCACAGTGAGACAGAATCTGCCCCATGCGTCTCATCTCACTCCTGGAAACTGCTGCCAGTCTTGGGGTTCCCCGGCTTGCATGTGCATCGCCCCGGCCTCTGCCTTCACATAACACTTCCCTATCTGGGCCTATCTCTCCAGAGTCCCACTCTTTTTATAAGACGGTTGCATTGGCTTAGGGCCCATCGTCAGGACATCATCTAAATTGATCCCTTGCAGAGGCTTTATTTCCAAACAAGGCCACATTCTTAGATTCTGGGATGTCAACATCTTTGGGAGGGGACACAATGCAAACCGTAGCACCTCTGAAGACAGCCAGCAAGAGCAGAACCAGGACTTATACCCATATCCTTCTTTCTTTCTCCCCAGAGCTGCCTTTGGTTTAGTATTTCATGCAAAAGTCTAGGAGAAATTCAGTGTTCATGATCTAATCACAAGAGACTGCTTGGGAGGTGACGTGTCAGACTGGAAAGAGATCTTACAGTCTCCAAGGATACTGAGGTCCAAAGAAGGACAGAGGCTTGCCCAAGGTCACACAGCTGGAGAGAAACAGATTGAGTCTAGAACTCCGGTCCCCGGCCCCTTGCAGACCCTCTCCTCTCATCTGCGAAAAATCTTCCATTACTCTGGAGCAAGAGCTGCCAGCTCCCACCTTGACTCTCTCCATCAATGCCGAGAAAGAAAACATTTCTTAAAATGCAAATTCTTGAGTAAAGGTTTCAAACACCCAGTTATACAAAAGCGCCATAGTAAGCAAAGTGTCCGTCTTAAACCAGATGAAGAAATTATTCATTATGATCATTACCATTATTATTATTCTAATACTCTAGCCAAAATTGCCAGTAAGTCAAAGAACACCATTTTCCTCCTGTGTCCAGTTTCAGGAAAACAGGCACTGAAAACAACCTACAGAAATTGAATCACAGTTTCAGCTAAATACATATTTAATTCCTTATGTACTTTTTATATTTTGTTTTGTACAGGACTGTTTACCCAGTTAATGGTGAAGTGGAATCTATTGTCACCAAGTTGCTGGGTTTGGGGTTTTTTTTTTCCTTACCCAGTCTTGAAGTGCCCCCTAGTGAAATGTTTTTGCATTTCAAAAGTTGAGAAAAAGCTGAAAAATAAGATTGTCAGAAAGCTGAAGAAAATTTTAGAAAGAAATGGGGACAGAATTGAGGGTACAGGGATGAAGGTTTGTTTCAAGGGGATTCTTCTGCAATCTGTCCCTGAGCCCTTTTCTGTATGTGCACTCATGCGGTGGCCTTGCAGATACATCCCTGAGACGGGAGGATTTTCCCCACATACAGCAGAGAAATCCCTCCAGCAAACTTGCAGCTAGGCAGAAGGCGGCGGCCAGCACAGCCACAGGCACTGTGACCACACACAAACCAGGGATTCCGCCCCTTCCTCACAAAGGTGCCTCGAAGCTTCTGCCAACACTAGGTTGTGCATTTTAGGGAGGATATTCCCACGTGAGGAAATCTGAGACTCATAAATTGGCCCTTGCAAGTCGTGCAAACTGGTATTGAAAATACCATATGACGCGGATGCTGGGGGGGAACAGGGCAGAGTATATGGAAATTCCCTCCCGTTTCCACTCAGTTTTCCTTTAAACCTAAAACCGCTCTGAAAAATAAAGTAATTTTTTTAAAAATCCAGCATTTGGTAGAGCAAAGAAAATTCCAAAGAAAGTGATCTTGGTAGCTAGCCATCACCTTCTAATTAGCAGTTTGAAGCCTGCCTAAGCTCTGAAATCACTTTCAGCGCTTTAACATGATACACGTTCCCGAGCCCCACCCTCAGAGGTGGAGATTTAATTGGTTCAGGGTGAAGCAGGCAATAGTTTTCTTTCAAAATTTTCCTCAAGCAGCCGGGTGTGCAGCCAGAGCTGGGAAAGTCTGCCCCAGCGATGCCCAGTGCAGACTCCAGGCTCTCTGAGTCCCGTCTAGGTGATTTGGGTTCCCTTGAAGTCCTCCTACCAGCAGGGGGAGCCACTGCCATGCAGGAGGGACAGACATGTGGATTTCACGAGTGCCCGGTCCCTGAACCCCGGCGGCAAGTTAGTAAAGTTGCTGACTCCGAATCGGCTTCCCAGGTTAATCGGCTGGCAGGACGCAGATCTTCACATCAACTCAGATTATCAGGAAAATGTCATAAACGGGATCTACGCAAAGCAGTGCCGGAAGTGGCCTGCACCACAATTACAGCGCAGTGCTGGGGAGGGCAGGGTGTCCCCCAGGGGACCCCGGTCAGCACCGTGCAGGCCGAGGTCCTAGCCGCGCCTCTGCTCCCTGCCCCCAGCTTTCCCCAGCCTTTGTCCCTTCTGTCACCACAGGGATCCAGGCCTGCCTACTCCCTGGGGTCCTTGTAGGAGAAGGGAGGGAAAAGCTGTTCTCTCTATCACCAGGATCCAGCTGTGGGTCTGATGTGTGAACCAGCCAGGGTAATATCCAAGGTGACACCCAGAGAAAAACAGTGCAAACTACCTAATTCAATGATTCTCAAGTACCAAAGCTCAGAAGAATTACCTGAGGCCCTTATTAAAGATGCAGATCCCAGGCCCCACTTAAGAGATGCTAATTCAGTCAGCCTGGAGTGGTTTCCAAGGATCCATTCATTCATTCAGCAAATATTTACAAGTCCCTACTTTAAGCAGTGCTGGGGCCTGGGGATGTGGTATGCAACAAATAGCTCTTTACTTCCATAAAGGTGACATTCTAGTGGAATCTGCCTTTTTAACAAGGTATGCAAGTTTTGGGGATGCCGAATGTTCTGGATCATGCTCCGAGAAATGCTGATCACTCCACATATTCATGTTACAGACTTCAACACTGGGAGCCAGACAAGTGCGGCAAGCGGCCACACCATCCCCCACCCCGTCTGTGGGCCAGTCCTCCCAACACCAGCTCCCTCCTCTTGGGCACACTCTGTCCAAAGTCACCCAGACATTCTACAGATGACATATATGTATTTGTTTTGATGAATCCTCTCCCTGTTCCCAACTGGATAAAGAAGACACTTGCGTTAGCTACTCACCTCATCTTCTCGTCACCAGTCACGCAGCAAATTAATATGGTGACAAGAGTGTGGAGCATTGTAACTCCCACCTCTCTCGGGAGCGCCATCCCTGCACAGGGCCTTCCCCAGGTCTTAGGACCACCACACTCATCAGGCCAACGTACAGTGCAGGGGGTTGTGTTCCTGAAAGGCTCCCACAACGTGCTGGTTCCCAGGCTTGCTCCAGCCTCTGAATCATTTTATAAATGTTCCCTGGGTATTTCAAATGTGTTTCCAGGTGCAAAAACCACCAACCTATTGGAAACAGTCCACACTTTTGATTCAAACAGACCTGAGGGGTCCAGCCCCAGCTCTGCCACCACTAGCTGTATCGCCAGAGGTCGGTTGTTCCACAGCTTTCTGAGATTCAGGTCCTTTACACCTTCCCTCCCAGGGCAGGGGGTGAGGACGGTAGGCATCTGGCACAGCACCCAAGTGCAGGGGTGCTTGGCAGCAGTGACTTTCACAGGTAAGCTGTGGTCTTCACTGGGCTTGGGAGTGGCCCAGAGTATGGCTCCAGCCCAGGGGTTTTCAACCTTTTTAATCTCACGGCACACTTGAACTTGTAGTTAAACTTCCACAGAACACTTAAATTACGTTGATTTAAAAAAAAAAAGAAAGAAAGAGTAGGGTGGCACCTGTGGCTTAAAGGAGTAGGGCACTGGCCCCATATACCAGAGGTGGTGGGTTCAAACCCAGCCCCGGCACCCCCCCCCAAAAAAAGAGTAGAGAAAAAAAGAATATACTTACTGTGCTTTGAACTTCTTTCAAAAATAATGATCTTTAAGAATTTTCATGGCACAATTAACATCCTCTCATGACACACTGGTTGAAAATCAGTGCTCTCGACCCACCTGATGTGGGTAAGTTAAGCTCAGCTTTTTCCTCTTAAAATGAAGATGATAGTAATAATAATGAGTTAGTTCATGAAGAGTTTAATAAAGCTCTTAGCCCAGTCCTGGCCCAGGGTAAGTGTCCAGCTTCTGTGCCTTTGTTCATTCCATTAACCCTTTTTTCCAGCCTAATGGACCTTCTACCTCCTCTGGTTACCCCAGCCAGCTGCAAAACACCATCAAAATGCAGTGGGCAGTCCAGGTGCTATGGGAGCCAGAGGTCCTGGGTTTGAATGTCAGAACGTGGCCTCATCAGTATTGTTCTTGATTCTTTTCTTACCATCTCTGATCCTGTTTTCTCAACAGTAAAGGGGGCATGTAAGATTCCCCAGACTTCAGAGATAGCACTTTGATACCCAGCTAATGTAGTCTGAGCTCCATGCTGTGACTTTTAGGATGTTTTTCCAACAGCCTATAGACAACACCTCCGTGTTTCAAAAAACAGCCTCTTGCTGCAGACCCTGAGCTGGCACTTGTGCTGTTTCCCTCTTGCTGTCACGTTGTCATTGCTGCTAAAAGGCACTATCCTCTCCATTCGACTGTGTCCGCAGCATGGGAAGTATCTCTTTCCTATTTTTCCTCTAAGCACTGATTCCATAGGCCATGGTTTTGTTAAGTGTTGACTGAAGGCTTCAGCAAAATATCACGAAGTCTCAATATTGAAAAGAACAGTTTCAAACGGTACTATTAGCTGTCTTCTTGCCCCTTTTGGGGACTCCTCTGAGGAGGAAAAGGGGAATAGAACTTCTTGGAGGGTGGGAGGACGAGGAGAAGGTCTGAGTGGCATAGCAGCCATCAAGGGGACTCAGCCCTTTGCTGCTGATCATGAGAAAGTCACCCAAGAAAAAAAGAGGAGCCTCCTCCCAAGGAAAGCTGAATAAGGGAACCCAGAGAATGACCACTGCAGAGAACTTGTCGAGGCCCAAGGCCACATGGGAACTGAGTCCTCACCACTACACTGACCACCACCTCCACGGGACCTATGGTTCTTACCAGTGCAGGAGGGGCCAGCTCCTGAGCCACTGACTGTCCAGCCAGAGCAACAAAATTCCATGCTGATATCTGCTGATATCAACCAACTCCCCGTGTGAACATGTACGAATAGCCCAAGACACCAGGAGCCCAAAGGTTGGCATGCAGGAACATTTGGGTGGGAATGGAAAGCCTCCCTACCTGTTTCAGAGGAAACTAACACCTCTCCTTCCTAGTAACCTCTACTAGGGACACTGTTCCTTGTGTCTGAGGCCAGCCCTGCTTTGCTCAGCCCACAGGGGGAGGCTCACTGTTTTCAGATGTCCTGCCACCCAGCAGACAGGGGCTGCAGCCAGAGCCTGGGTGCTGCTTGATGCAGGTGCTCTGCTGGGTCCTCCCAGGAGGGCCCTTGCTTCTGTAGGATGCGGTAATGGTGGTAAAGGGCATCCCGCATTCAGCAAGTCCTATAGAAATATCCAACAGCAAATCTCATCCAAAGATGACCCCTAATCTAAACAAACTGTGTTCCATTTCCTTGGCCAATAATCATGTACCAATAGGGACTCATCAGGGGTAGCAAACGTCCCATATCAAGGCCAGATGTTAATAATTTGAAGAACTAGAGAGGAGGGGAGACAGAATATATGCTGCTAACTCTATACTTTCTGCCGAATTTCTACAAATCTAAAACTCTATTAATTGAAAGGGGCAGTTACTAGTTTGGTGAGTTTTTCTTGCCATGGAAACATAAGGCCTTCCCCACCAAGTTAAGAGTTAATTTAAATGTCAGCAGGCAAATAAAATCATTCCTAGAGGAAGAATGAATCCCACCTGAGCAAATATGCACACACCAGCGTGCCCTCCCAGCCCTCCCAGACGACAGCCAGGTGGCCCCACAGCCAGACCACCACACTTCCACAAACGCCCACTGCTCAGAACCGCCCTTTGCTCCAATCCTGTGGTCAGGGAGGCCCCTTGCACCTCCTTAACGATAATGAACACTAAAATGCTCCCTAAATGCTCACATTCTAGTATAAATGAACCAGCAGCCTGGAGGCCTGTTGGTGAGGGCTTTGTATTACATCCCAGCTGCTGTGGGGGCTGGGAATCATTTACTCACAAAGGTGAATCCTTTCCCTGGGGCTGCTCCCCAGCAGCAGCATTCCCGTGCCTGCTTCCTGATGAATGTGTGAAGATCACAGCCGGGAAGTCTGCCCGCCCCAGTGGGCAAGCCACCGTTCTGTCTCTCCGGGGCTGATGAAAGCCAAGTCTGCCCTCCCTGATTTAGTCAATGTGTTTACTCCAGGGGGGAGGGGGGAATTACGTGAAAGGATGGCCAATTTTAAGACAGAGGTTGTTTTTTCGTTATTGTAAAACATCGAGTATAAAGGAATATTTATTGCCCTTTGCTTACTGCATTTGACTCTGGTTGCTAAAAATAAGGAGCCTGTGTTCCCATTATCCTGCGGGTGCTCAGGTTTGCCTCCGCAAAGGCGCCAAGGAGCTGGGCAGATCCAAGGGTGTGCCAGGATCATCCCCTTGCCCACCACATTCCTCTGCCCCTCCAGTCCTGGGCATGTAAACGATTCTCCCCTGTCTCTGCTCAAACACGAGAAATCCCAGCAAGCCATTTACCCCCACGCCCCCGCCATCCCCGTCCAGGAGGGGGCGCTGCACCTGCACTAGGCCTCCCCCGGAGGAGGAGCACAATAATGTATCACAAAAGCAGAGAAAAGAGGGCAACACGGGCCCCTCGCACAGACAAGCAGAAAGCAACTCCGTCCCTAAGCCATCTGGTGACAACCCAGGAAAGTACTAGAAGGAGACAGACACAACTGGGAAGACTGGGCTGGCCAGTGATCTGTAGAGTGTGGTTCTGCCGCTGACTTCAGGGTGAAACAACTCAGCCACAGCGCGGCAGCTGGGCGCAGGCGCAGGCATCAGCCTCGCCTCGCAGGTGACCTCTAGCGGTGAGCTTAAGAGGCCTTCAGCACACTCTGGGTCCAGCCATGTTCCATTTCCTTGGGTGGATAGATAATGTCAAAGGGGAAATATCTCAAATTTTCAAGAAGCCCCAAACTGGATGGGAGTGATGGATACCTAGATAAATCATGACAAAAATAATAGTTTTTATTAGTAGTGAAAGACAACCAGAAACACTCATGAGATTGGTTTATGGCAGTCATTGCAAAGACAAGGATAAGACACCAGAGAGAACCACGGGCCATTTCAGCAAGATGCTGACAAGAAGGCCCGGGTACAAGACCCAGGCTTGTGTTAGGTGACCGTGAAGAGTTTTTGACAAAGCGAGGCTTGGCTCTGCAGAGAGGAGAAGGAAGGATGGAAATCTAATCACAGGCGATGGGCCGTCCTCTCCCGCACACACTACCCATCAGCCAGAGCTGGATGGTGTCAGGAGGGGAGAGTAAGGTGACTGGCCTCCTACTAGCTCTAGTCCAGAGGGAAGTGAGAACAGGGCAAGGTAAAAAGCAGGCCCCTCCGGTACTGGCCTTGACTGGGAGATGCTGGGGGGGTTACGGTTTGGGCAATGTTGCTTCTCATTTTGTCTGCTCACTCTCAGGCCTTGGTTGTGATGCCTCGGGGTCACAGTGTAGCCTTGTCAGCTGCTGAGGTTCTGTGAAATTGCCAATTACTACCATTTATTCATACAATAAACATTTATTGAGGTCCTTCTGTGTACTGGGCTCTGTTCTAGGGACCAAGAATACAGAATAAAGACGATGAACGACGTCTCTGCCCTGTGGAGTTCGCAATGTGTTCAGGGAGAGAGACGATTAACGAGCATGAAACAGTGTCACCCTTCGGGTGCTCTGCAGGGAAATTAAGCAAGATGGAGCTAACGAGGCACATGGGTTATTTTAGGTAGAATGATTCAAGGAAGCCTCTCTAAGAGGATGAATTTGAGGAGGACCCAAAAGAAGGAAAGGAGGCAGCCACAAGAATGTGGGGAAGAGTCTTCTCACTAGTGAGGCAAACAAGAGTGGAAGCCCAGAGTGTGGAGTGAGCTTGGCACAGGTGGGGAAGCAGCGAAGTACTCGTATGGATGGAGGACACAGGGGTCACCCATGGCCCTCAAGTCATCAGCTAGACTTTGAGGCCACACTCAGGGTCTAGTACACGTGAGCCCTCAGCATATTGCATCTTGTCACTTTCAGTTTCATCACAAACAAAGATCAAATGGGGCAAGAAGGGGAAGCCTGGATTGAACAAAATGCAAATCTGAAAGTAGGGACCAGTCCAGATGGAGACTGGTAGGTTCAGCTCTGAGCTCCACATTTTTTAACAAGCACCCTGAAAACCCAGAACACAGCCCAGGAAGATTACTGGGGTGGCAGGGAAGAGTCTGAGAAGTCAAGTCGTGTGAGAAACTGTCCATGCACCTGGGCTGCTAATTTTGAAAAGCAAAATGACTTGGATGGTACAAGGTAAGGAGCAACCCCAGCCCTGTGCAGGTAGAGAGGACAGTGGGCAGGAGACCTCCTGCTCCTGGCTCTGCCTTTAGCTCTCACTTGAAGACTCCTACATCTGCTGAATATCAGCAGGGCAAATCCCATCTCCATCAACCCCACCGCACGTCTGTCAACCAGCCATCATGATCTCATTGTCCCTGAACTTGATGTCGGAGAAACTAAGTACCGACAGAGGATCACATTAGTATAATAAGAAACATTTGTCAGGCCCTGATTCTATATCAAAGTCTGTCGCAAGCACAGTCAACATGATCTGATTTTCACCACTTTATGAGGTGGGTGATTTTGCTCTCCCCAGTTTACAGATGAAAAAACTGAGGCTTCGAGGAGTAGTAATTTACAAATAAGAAGTGGTACCAGGATTTGAACTAAGGCTAGTGGACTCCAGAGTTCTTGTCCTTAGCCACTACAAAGCATAGCAGCCCACGAATGGGGCGAGAGTGTTAAAATCCAGTCACCAGGACAGCCGGCTGTGATTCCTTCACTCCCCCACCCCTTGTTGCCAAGTGAATAGCTAGGGGAGCTCTCTATTGCCCCCATCTGATTCTCAGAATTCTAGAAAGTTTAATAGCCAAGGAAAGAAAGAGAGGAAGAGAAGAAATTAAAAAGGAGAAAAAGAAGCCTAGTGTGGTTAGTGGTTGCCTAGGGCCTGCCTGGTGGGAAGTGATGCTTCATGAGCATAAGGTTTCTCTGCAGGATGATGAAAATGTTCTGGAACTAGACAGGGTGATAACTGCATGCCATTGTGAAAGGATAAAACACCTCTGAATTTTATACTTTAAAATGGTCAAAATGGTAAATTTTCTGTTATTTGTATTTTATCACCATTTTTTAAAGTATGCCATGAACTGATTTCTAATCACCCACCATTCCCCTTTAGGCTGTGCAGGAGAAGCAGCTGGCTTCTTACTAGTTGGCTCCCACACTATCCAGTAGCCACCACCACCCTGGGAGTGTGCACAAGCGTGGGCTGGACAAATGGGCAGGGCAGGAGCCCTGGTGTTCTTTAAACAATATTTGTAACCTGCTTCTTCACTTAATATACCACGGACATTTTCTTCTACCTTTCAATAAGACCTTTGCTGTGTGCATAATATTCCCTTTCTGGATGTATCTTAATATGCCTGGAAGTTCTGGTTGGTTTCTTTTTATAAGTGCATACAAACATCATCATATATGCACCTTGTGCCCTCATCTGAATATGCTTGAGGCTCTTTACAGTGTCCTCCGAGACAGCCATCTCTTTGTTGCCTGACGTCTGTTGCCCCAATCCTGGCCCAACAAGGATCCCAGGAGCTCAGCTTGGCTCCCTCCGTCCTGCAGAACGTCCCTGCAGTTCTCAAGGCATCTCATTTCATCAGCCCTAGATCTTCACTGGCTAACATATTCAAACTTTCAGAGGGCATTTATTGATCTTTGTTTGCAATTTTAATCATTTATTTAGAAAGCATTTGCAGCCATCAGGCTGGGACTTGGCCATTAAGCCGAGGCATGAATGGGCAAGGAAGAAAAACGCAAAGGAGGAAATTTTATTTGATCAAAGGAGGAAAAGAAAAAACATTTTATGGGGGAGAGGGGGAAAACTTCCACCTTCAGCTCCCTGGACAGTTTCTTTCTCTAATGAATTCATCTGAGAATTGCACTGGAGTCATTTTAAAAGCCCTTTCTCTTTTACAGAGAAAAAGGTAGGGGACGTGTGTTTCACGCCGTGGGGTAGCCGCAGAAGGTTTGTGCTTGGTTTTGCTCAGCGCTAATCTCCACATTCGACCCCACGGGGCCTGCTTTCGCTGAGTCAGCGCCGTTCCTTTAAGTGACCTGATTCTGTAATTCCATTATTAATATTAGGAAAATGGCTTTCCTCTACACTATTTTGTGCTATCAATGGAAAACCACAGTTCCAAAATGCATTAGCCGGGGCCGGCTCCTGCAGGATTATTTGCATCCCTATAGACCGAGTTAATCACCAGCCGCTGGAATAATCTGTCGCGAGGCGCCCGGCCCCCCGGGGGCGCAGGTTCCCCCGCCGCGGCGGGACCTCGTCTGGGCCCCGCGCTCCCCTGAGCACTGCAGATTCTGCCCGCGGTCAGGGCAACGCCTTGCCCTCTACTTTGCGGTTTTTCCACTCCTGCCCTGACAGTGATGTAAGCCGGTTCCCAGCCCCCTCATCAGCAGGTCGGAGGTGGTAAACGGCATGTGTTAAAACCGATAAGCGTAAGGAGGGAAAGAAACGTTCATTAGGAAAAATAACCAGCCTGGGAATAATAAATGTCAGAACAGCAAAGACGTCTCCTATTTTTCACAGTATTAAATTGCCTTTGGTATCTTAGGTCTTAAGGTAATATTTTACTGATTTACAATTTTCGAAACCAAAACGAAGGCAGAAGGGGATCAGAGTGGGGAGAGAGTGCAAATGAGATGCTCAGAAGAGGGGTGGTGGGGGTTGATGGGCTCCAACCCATGTATCTTTCCTCGCCTAAGCCTCCCTGGGTGGTCAGGGATTTCCCATAGACAGTACTGTTGGCAATCATTAGAAAATCAGAACGTCGAAGGCAGTGGGGAAAGGAAGGAAAGGTGAGGAAATCTTAAAATGCAAATCAGTTCACTGTATGCTCCACTTCCTGAGGCAGAGGCCCACCCGCGCGGAGACAGGAGTCCCCATTTCTGCAGAAGGCAGCCTGGGCTGAGCCATCAGAACACACCCGCCCTGCTCTGCTCTCACCCCGCCTCCTGTGCTCTATCCTCTCCAGCCACCTTGGCCTTGCCCCCTTCCCTGGGGGCTGTCTGCTCTCCCTGGGCTGAGCCATCAGAACACACCCCCCTGCTCTGCTCTCACCCCGCCTCCTGTGCTCTATTCTCTCCAGCCACCTTGGCCTTGCCCCCTTCCCTGGGGGCTGTCTGCTCTCCCAGGCCTCCCACCTTTCTTCCAGAGCACTCACCTCTAATGCTCCTCCCACCTCGCTCTGCATGTAGAGAGCACCTCCTGAGCTTTCCACCTTCAGGTGACAGTCATTTCCTTTAATGCCCAAAGAAGAGGTGGTTGTACCAATTTCTTAAGCATCCTAGGAATGCTTTATTGTTGTTGTTGTTTGTTATTGTTTGGGGCGGTTGCTGTTTTTTGTTTGTTTCGTTTTTTTTGAGACAGAGTCATACCTCACCGCAACCTAAAGCGATCCTCTTTCCTCAGCCTCCTGAGTGCTGGTACTACAGGTTCCCGCTACCGTGCTGGGCTAGTTTTTGTATTTGTTTTTCTATTTTTAGTAGAGACAGGGTCTTGGTCCTTCTCAGGCTGGTCTGGAACTCCGGAGCTCAGACCTCGGCCTCCCAGAGTGCTAGGATTACAGGTGTGAGCCCCTGTGCCTGGCCAGAGTCCTCTTTATAACACTCTCCACACTAACAATTGTTCTTCACCTATAGTGGGTTGAGTGGTGGCTTCCAAAACGATAACCTCTGGAACCTCAGAACGTGACCTTATTTGGAAGAAGAGTGTAGATGTCTCTTAAGTTAAGGAACTCAAGATGAGATCATCCGGATTATTCCAGTGAGCCCCAAACTCAATGCAGGGTCCTCACAAGAGACACACAGAGAGAAGAGGAGAAAGCCATGTGAAATGAGAGGACAGAGATCGGAGTGCTGCGGCCATGGCCAAGGGAGCGCTGGAGCCATCAGAAGCTGGAAGAGGCAAGAAAGGACTCCAAAGGATCACAGCCCTGCTAACATCTTAACTTGGGACTTCTGGCCTCCAGAACTTTGAGAGAATAAATTTCTGCTGTTTAAGCCTCTAGGTTTGTAGTAACCAACTTGGCAGCCACAGGAAATTATTAAGCCATCTCTCAACACCCAAGGCCCTGAAGGTCAGGGACTGCATCTATGCGGCTCACAAGCCTTCAGAGCCCCACTCAGGGCCCAGCAGTGATAGAAATCAGTGCACTATAATGTTTGTTGAATGAATGAGTGAATCAATGCCCAGAGAGACAAGTGCTAAGGCACACGACGGTGAAAAAAGAAATGACTTTCTTCATCTGAGGCCTTCAGCCTCTACGTATCTAAGCAGATTGACCAAGTACTGGATTGGACAGGGCTCTTTCATTTGCAAGTGGCAGAGACTAACACAAGCTATGGGACAAGTGTCTAGAGGACAGAAATGTGGCCAGGCCTCAGCGGACCCAAGCCTTCTCTCTGCTACACAAGCCTTTTCTGCTTCCACCTGGTGGAGTCCACCAAACCCACTTCTCCTGTGGGGAAATGCAACCACTCAGAAAGAATAACTCTCCTTCTCCGCTTCAAGTCTAAATTCTCAGGGAAGAATCTCCGATTGGCCAAAGTTGAGTCAAGTGTCCACCTCTTAACAACCAGCGGCAGAGAAGTAAACACACCTGGGCGCAGGGGCCGACCTTTGTAGTTCTTGAAGCAGAAGAACTGAGTAAGCAAGTATTGCAGGAGGGGCCTCTCCATCTTCTCTGAGCTTGTCCTGTATCTCAAACTACTGCATGACCCGTTGTCTCTGGAGGCACCACATCCTTCTCGGGCTGCCAGCCTTGAGAACTGACACCCGTCACCACACGAGCGTAGACTTCACTAGTCACCCTGTGCTCGGCCCTAATATGCCCAGCCTCCCGTGTACTCCCTTTCATTAACTGCAAACCCCATCGGCACAAGCAACGCAGCCGTGTTTCCTGGGATGTCACAAGAAAGGTAGACCCAGAGCTGTCCCAGCCTGATCAGGGGCTGCAGCCCAGCCCCGCAGCTGGAAGATGATTTCTTCAAGCACGACGCGTCGCTGCTAACAGGCCGGCGAGCAGGGCCAGACGCATGAGAGGACCCGCTGGGAGTCACCCGCCGAGACGTGGAAGCCTCGGCAGCCTTTGCAAAGCAGCAAGAGTGTACTGAGTCCCCATCAGTGGGTGCTAGAGGCCCAGGCTATACCGTAGGGGAAAGCAACATTAAAACATTTATCCACCACAAGATAAAAAGTCCTTCAAGACACTTATCATAATGAAACTACATTACAACAAACAGATGTCATCTTGAAAGAACCTCTACAGATAAATAGCTTCCACTACTGCAGGAGGCCAGACATCCCAGAAGTGAAAGGGAAAGCAGCCAGAATCAAATTCAGTGGCCTTGCATGACAGACATGGACACCGCAAGATGGTGAAGGGACAAGGCAATCTCACCATCTCACCATTAGCTGGTAGGGAAGCCCTGGTTAGAAGGTAGCTCTGCCGGATCCCAGTGGGTGCTGTTACTCCTCCTGTCTCCCTGGGCAACCACAGGTGGAACCAAGAGGGGAGGAATTAGAGAGAGTCAAGGAAAAGAAAGGACAAAAACCAAGGGAAAGTCACACAAACTCACCCAAGCAAATCAGAATGTAGTAGTCACAGAATAACGTGGTTGTTCCCTCGGAAGCCAGCCTGGCACGTATTCAGTGAACAGTATTGAATCAATTGCTAACTGCTGCTATAGGGCAGGCCTCGTCATTTACAGACAGTGAAGTCTCTCTTGAAAAGACAACAGTCGATTTATAAGAATCTTCCGCAGGTTTATTTTCTCACTGCTTCTTTCCCAAAACAACCATGTCCTTTTGTACATGAAAAGAAAGAGTAATAAACCCTTAAGGGGAGAAAGGGGAGACTTTTAATTCTAATCCTCATACCTTTCTGGAGTCCTTAATCATGTCGGGAGACTCCAGAGGGAGAAGGTTGATCTCTTTGCCAGGATCTCAGTTGTCACACACAAGTGCTGCTGGGCCGGTGGACAAGGCTCTTTGTGGAACTGAGCACCCGAGTTGTCCCCAAGGATGCTGAACCATGGTGACCTTCCCAGAAAAGTTCAGGCAGATCTGCCCTACTTCAGCTGCATTAAAACGGGAACAGCCCCCGAGCCCGTTCCACTGGTAGTTGCCACTGGAGTTGGGGGTCAAGTTGAGCTTATGTGGTGAGCTATGGCATCCACCACTAGAGATAAGCTAAACAATGGTCCGTAGAAATTAATACATCTCTTTTTGCCGATTAAACGTTAGAATGGCACTTTCAGTTACCCAATCCACTGGGTGCTCGCTGATCTTGTTGCCTTCCAAAGCAGCCTTCCTTTGCTTCTCTTCTGATTAACTCCCTGGGGGAAACATCAGTCTGGTAGAACATCAGGGAATCAGCTCCTTTCCAAAAACCAAACAGAACACACGCTAAGCTTTCATGCCCAATCGCCACATTTTTGCCTGTCTGAGGGTCAAGCCTACACTGGTCTAGTCTCGTTTTGCACAGAGACTCCGGGCAGGTGTTTTTCATGTGCAATGAATAAGAAGCAGCCATCAGTGTTATGCCAGGTACTGTGGAAAGAGCTCTCGTGCTCCCGTATCTTGCTCCTAAATTCCTGGGCCCCGTGCCTCTTACACCACCTTTCTAACTAAAGAACTGAAGCTTAGGGAGAGACCCTAACACTGAAAGAAACAGGGCTCCTCGGGAGAGAGGAGCTAAGCGGATGCATTTAGCTGGACTGGGGCAGGGGGCAGAGATTTAACAACCACGGCAGGGGGGGAGGGGGGGAGCTCACAAAAGAGTGGGGCTGCCCAAGGCTGTTGGGAATCCTCTTCCATGCTCTGCAGAGGGGCGGGGATGACTTCTGAGATCCACAGGGTGCTGGGAAGACCACCCACAGGTAAAGACATACACAGGAAAAGTGTATCTCACTTTCTTGCCTTTCACAGTAGAAACACAGAAGATGCTACTGAATGCCATAAAATTCTAGGCCAGGTTCCAGCAGCCACAGCATCTCGGGTCCAGGACTTCCACGCCTTTTCCTTCCTGGTTACAGGCCAGGCCAGCCCACTGGTCCCGGCTCTGCAGTCTGGAAGAATATTCATCATTCCTCCTAATGTCTATGGGAACGACAAAAAGAGAATCCAGGGATTTGCTATTGATACTGAGTTTGAGAAAGCTTCGTGTAATGACTCTAAACTCCAGCCTTAGATTTTTGTGTAGAGACTCAGAGAAATGACCTCTTCCTCATCCTCCCCTCTCCCACTTCGCCCAACTAGTCAGGCAGCCTCACCTGTCTCATCATTAGGTTTCTTCCCAACAGATGCAGAGCTGCGATCAATAGGCTGGTCCCTGCCTCTGTCCGAGTCAGGACCGGGGACAGGCAATTCACCAAGGACTCTGTTGCCCTTCACTGCTCCTGGGCCTTGGGTGGAACCACCCTGCCCAAAAGTTAACTTTTGGGTACCAGAGGTTGAGATACTGGTGCTTTTCTGCCCAGCAGGCACCTGAGCTCCTTACACATGCAGGCCCCCTCCCTTCCGGAACTCTGAACAGAGAAGCAACATTTGCCAAACCCACAAAACAATAGTTCCCAGGAAAACGGGAGCACGCTTTCATTCATTGCTCCATGATCCTTGGATTGATCACAGAACACAGGGTACTAGGCGTGCTTTCTTTTCTGCCAAAGGAAAATAATAATATAGTATCTACCAATTATATAAATGAGATGTTTGTAAATTTAAATGAGATGGTACATGTCAAGTTCCGAATATGCATGTGCTCGATAAATAAATGTTGCTGTCAGGATCGTGGTCTACACACGCATGAATAAGGTCCTTCCAAAGATTTTCTGGGGGATGAAGAGCGGAGCACACAGGCTTTCTACCTCACTCTATTGCCTTTGTAGCTGAAATCTTCTCTCAGCTAAAGCCTGTCCACATCAGTACCTGCACCAATGACTATGTAAAGAGCTAATGCAGACTCCAGCAGATTCAGAGGGGTGCTGTCTGGAGGCGAGTCTGCCTTAGGGGGCACTTGCCTCTCATCCCTCTCTGACCCGCCTCCACACTCACATCAGCTGCTTCAGAAAGAAAATGAACAAGAAGCTGTCGGAAGACAGAAAGAAAATATCTCGCGTGATGCCCGTTCCATTCTCATGATGTACCAAGGCCCGGGAGTGCACCAAAGCAGCTGTCATATTAAATAATGCATTTGCATTATTTCGGCATTACCTGGCACACGGGGTCTCTATCCAGTAGTAAACCTTACCCACACTTTTTTTGCAGTTCAAGTTCTGGCATAGCAACCACTTTGTAAGCATCCTGGCTCACCTCTGTGGTCATTTAGGATAAAATAGATTCTTCACAATTGTCACTTCAGTCTGATTAGGATGGAGAAAGAGAAGGAAACCGGGATTCCAATAAGCCAGTGAACTTCAATGCAGTTGTATCAACACACAAGGTCATTAGCAGATGTGAATGTGACGGATGTAATATTGCAGTAAGAGCATGAAGAGTTTATTTTTGCAGGACTCATTTATGGGAAGGCCATTCAGACGTCTCTTCTCCCCACACACACCCTCCTCCTCCTCCCCACCCACTTCAGTAGTTGCTTTGTTTTTCTTCTAAGATGTAGACTCAAGAGTCATCATTCATTCATTCTAACTGGCTTCTGTTTGGCCCCTATGATGTGCCTGGAACGTGCCAACCATTAGACACCCAGAAATGGGAACATCATGGACCCTCTACCTGTGGCTCTGTAGGGGAAGGACTTTAATGTGGACATAGAGAAAATGTTGGGGACCACAGAGGAGAGTGCTGTTAAGTTGGGGCCTCAGAGAAGGCATCACAGAGAACGCCTTTGCAGAAGAGACTTTAGGGGCTCACCAGGGAGAGAGGGGCCCTGTCTGTGCAGGAAATAATAGAGATTTGAAGGAGAGAAAGTGCTAGTGTTTTCATAAATGGCAATCCCAACAATAAATCTAAAAGGAAAATTAGTTGTGTTTTGTATTAAGAAGGTTATTCACCACGAGTAACAGAAAGACATAATCACAGTGAATTGCTTAAACCATGAAGCCAATTATTGTTTACATAATAAACAATCTGAGGCTCCATGGTTTCTAGGAGGTTCCAGGGTGAATTCTGCAGATTAAGTCTTCAGATGCTCAGACTCTGATCATCCTGTTCTTCTACCATCCTCAGAGCATGGGCTTTCTGCCCTCGTGAGGACGCTACTTTGCAAGGTGTCATCTTACTTTTAATTTACATTTGCCTTGCTTGTCACCTCATGATTGTAAGATAGCTGCCACAGCTGCAGACATCACATCTCATGCTAATGTCCCAAGAAGGAGGGAAGAGGTGTGTCCAATAGGAGTCGTGCTTCAGCAAAAAATAATTCCAGAACCATGCCCTCCTTCGTCAAGTGACTTCCTCTTAGGTCTAAAACAGGTTATTGTCCACTCTTTATATGGAAGAAAGAAGGAAAAAGTGAGTATCTGGCAAAGGGAAATGGAAACACCATGACTGGATTGGACCAGTCTGATTTGTCTCTGAAGGATAGGTGGTTAGATCAGTAACCAACGGAGCTGCAACTGTCAAATCTGTTACGCTTGTTTGAGAGAAACAAGGCAGCACCGAGGATAATGGAACAAATGTCCCAGGACTCATCGCCCAGCACCGAGGATAATGGAACAAATGTCCCAGGACTCATTGCCCAGCTTAGAGAGCAATTTATTGCCCCCCATACAAGTTAAATCCCCCCATACAGGACCTTCCTAGATTCCACCACCACGACCACCCCTCGCCCCCTCTTCTTTCATCCTGTGGGGAAGAAACTCTGCCCTGATTTGAGAAGCTCATCATTTCTTTTTTCCTCTCTCTCTCGCTCTCTCTCTATCTCTAATTTGCCATCTCTCCTTCCATCCACCTTTCTATGCTTGCACACACACAAAGAATCTATTCAACTTACGGGATTTTTGCATCTATTGAACTTACATGTGGATGTCACGCTACAGATATCCATTTGCAAATTGCTTCCTTCAATCAATATCAGGTTTGTGGAATTAATCTGTATGGATTCATGTGGCTCTAGCTCATTCCTTCTCACTGCTATATGGCATTCCAGTATAGAAACAGCATAATTTATTTCTCCTCTGGATGGACATTAGAAAGTTTCCAGTATTTTAGAGTTGCCAACAATACTTCTGCAATTTTTTTCTTTTTTGGAGACACAATCTCGCTCTGTTGCCCAGGCTAGAGAGCCGTGGTGTCATCACAGCTCACAGCAACCTCAAACTCCCGGGCTCGAAGGATCCTCCTGCCGCAGCCTCCCGAGTATCTAGTACTACAGGCATATTCCATGTGGATGCCTGTAGCTGGGTGTAGACACCCAGCTAATTTTTCTATTTTTATTAGAGACAAGGTCTCACTCTTGCTCAGGCTGGTCTAGAAATCCTGAGCTCAAGTGATCTACCTGTCTCAGCTTCCCAGAGTATGAGGATTATAGGCGTGAGCCACCACACCTGGCTATGATTATTATTTTGTGTGTCTCCTGATATATATGTGTGTGTGTATAAAGATGTATGTGTGTGATATATACTGTTTGTATCCATGTACACACACATGGACTCTTAGGCATGTATCTACAAGTATATCTCTGAGGAATACTATGTATGTATCTTCACCTTTACTGAATGTGGGCAAATTGTCCTCTAAACTGATTGTACCAAATTTTCCTTTCTGACAGTCATGGGTCAGAGGTCCTATCACTCCACAGCCTCACCAAAACTTGGTTCTATCATACCTTTTAGTTTTTGTCAATCTGATGGTGTGAATCAGCATCTGATTTTCCTTGTAATTTGCTTCTCTTATTACTCATAAGGTTAAACACCTTTTCCTGTGTTTATTAGTAACTGATGCTTTCACTTCTTTAGTAAATTATCTCTTAACCATTTTGCCCATTTTGACTAACCCGGTATGCTAGGTATTAATTCTTTATTTCTTCTTAACTGTGGGTTACCTTTTTATTTTCTTAAAAATGACTTTTTGTTTTCATGCAAATCAAATTTTACAATTTTTGCTATGGTGTGTGAGTTTGGAATATTATAAAATTTTAATTTGGGGCATGAAGTTCATACAGAAAGTTTTATTTTCTTACAAACATTTCTAGATTTTCATATTTGAGTCTTTCCATCATTTAGGCCTTTAATTCACATGATGTTAGGAGGATGTCATTTTATTTTCTCCATATTAATAACCAACTGCTAAGAAATCAAAAACATTCATTGAAGAACGCTATCTTCTCACCCATCTGCAGTGCTCACCATGTATGCAGGTCTCAGCTCTCTTTGCTTTGCTAGTGATCTGCTCACCTGGGCCAACACCTTTGCTCCAAGTTCACCATTAGTCTTGATATCTGGTTGGACCCTTCCCCTTGCCTGTTCTTCCCCTTTGAAGTTGTCTTGCCCAGGTGTGGCCTTCAGCACAGCATAAAATGTGGAGGCGCCCCACTACCATCCAGAGCCTTGCCACAATCTATGAGTATGGGACATGGGCTATTTGCTTTACTGTCTGGCCCACTAATAACATCTCTCCCCCTCTCATTTATGCATTCAGCAAAGAAAGGGACATTTTGTACTTCTTCAAGTGAAAGATCCATTGCCCATCTGAAAACAGACACTCCACTAGCAGAATTGCATTCACCAGAATGACGCCAGTGCATTGGGTGAACATGGCCTGCATGCACCAGTGAGAATTCAGGAGGGGGTGAGAGAGGAGTGGTCTGTTAGGGGCAGTGTCCTCCTCCACAAAAGCCAGGAAAGCCACTGGGACTTCAGGATCCAGTGGCCAGGTGAATATCAAGACAGGACAGGATGGAAGCAAAAGAATTGTAACCTGGCTCCATGTTCTCCACTCTTTCATCATGGAGCCTGCACCCCCCCCCCATTCACTTCCTCTCATCCCCCTTTCTTCTTTTGCCTGATAGAGAAAGAAGGAGAATTCAGGTCTACCGCCCTCAAGATTCTTTGCTGTCCAAGTCTCAGGGTCTAAGTTAATGCTCAGATTCTCTCATCTCCTAAGGAATTCCTGTTTCTTTTTATGTTTTTCTAACTTCTGTTTGACATGTATTATAAGCATCTTCAAAAATGGCAAAGGGGAAGATGTAATCTAAACACATGTCCCATTTCGCACATCTGAGCCATCTGAGCATCAGGGAGATTGGAGAGAGACTTGTTCCAGAATTTGTGGTGTGTGAGGCGAGGATATCAGACTCTGTGCCAGGCCAAGGTCTATCCTTTTTATGTTTGCCTCTTTTCTCATTGGCCTTCTGGCCCAGAGAATTAAAACTCTAATGGCAAATTTGGCTGACAAGGACTTATCAGGCTCTTCTTTGCAAAGGGATTTCCAGGAAACCCTAGTGAAGCAGAGCTTGGTTTCTAAGAACAAGGCACTTGAGGCCCTGGCTGTGTACGTGTGTGGGTGTGGGTGTGGGTGTGCGTGTGCACACCGTGTATACCCACTTTAATAATTAAGTGTTCACTTGAAACTCTGCAGGAATGATGACCACCTCATACCAATTCCCTTTTAGTTCCTAACCCTTCAGCACTCCCCTGAAGGCAAGGAGTTTTAAA
Organism: Perodicticus potto; assembly: GCA_963574655.1. Classification (NCBI taxonomy): domain Eukaryota; kingdom Metazoa; phylum Chordata; class Mammalia; order Primates; family Lorisidae; genus Perodicticus; species Perodicticus potto. Next base: position 49,641 of record CAUYRH010010724.1, read on the forward strand.
AGCTCCTCAGGAAAGGAGGGGAAAATCTTGACACCAACTTAAAAGCTCCATTTACCCAGCAGGAACCATCGTTTTGCTATCAGCATGGAAGCCGAGGCTGAGACGTGGGGCCCACACCTGTCCAGAGTTCAGAAGAAAGCACTGTAGTAAATGGGGAGGTTAAAGGGAGCGCAGGACGGGTTCACTCAGAGAGCTCAGCAGTCATGGGGAAAACTTCCCCAAGTACAAGGGGGTCGAGTCTGGTCCAAGCAGTCCCACAAGGGCTGGGTGGTCGCTATATGCAAATGCTTATCAGGCCCCCAGCCCAGGACTCCAGACACTGGACACAGGAGCATTTAGTGTCTAATTCAGGCCTCAGGGGTGAGGCCCAAGAATGTGCATTTCTAACCTGTTTCCAGGGAAACCGGTGCTGTTGGAACATGAGCCACTCAGTGAAAGTCACGGCGCTGATCAATCCAATTAGACATGGTAAGAGTCTCCAGTACCATTATAGGTACCAGGTTCTCTGGGGCAGAGAAATAATTAAGGCACAGTATATCCCTCCAGGAGCCTTAAGTATCAAACACTTCCCCTGCTGTTTGCAAAGGTGCTTCTTATGCTTTTAAGATAAGGTTGTGTTTCCAAAATCCAACAACTTAAAAAAAACTTTTCAGGAAGCTTGAAAATATACACACACGTAGAATTCTCCCAGAAAGTATAGAAATAGTACATCTGTGATGGGACCCAGGAATCTGCATTTTCAACAAGCTCCCCAGGTAATTCTTATGCTCATAGAGTTGAAAGTGGACTTGAATTAAGGCAGGGTTTTCCAGAAGCCCCAGAACTACTACAAGGGACATCTCAGAGTAACCCACTCGGACTCTCACTTTCATTAGCTATCATTTGGCATAAATTATTTCTAAAATAAGTCACTCCTTCCTATAAGACATCCTGCATATAAAGCTCTGGAATAACAAGGGGAAAGACAGAAAGGACCAAGGAGAGGTAAGTTTTACTAGTCCTAGGGCAGAAAGCAGGAGGCAGTGGGGAAAGGTGTCCAGAGGTAATGTGGCAGATTGCAAGATGACCACGACATGTTGTACCTCCTCCCAAAAGAGGTGTCATCTATTTCCCCATCCTTGAGTCTCAGCTATTCTCATGACCTGCTTTGATCAATAGAATGTAACAAAAGGGACATTGGGTGAGTTCCAACCCTAGGCCTCAGGGCCAACAGCTTCCCTTCTCCCTGTCCTTGAAACGCTGCAGTCACCCTGGGACCCGGCTAGGATAGCCTGCAGGAGGTTGAGACCACACAGGGAAGCCCTGGTCAAAAACTATTCTAATCCTTCACAAACAAGCAAGCCCCAGTCTCAGACCACGAAAGATTGAGCAAGATGGACCCGCTCAGCTGGAACCCAGTCCAAATCACCTGCAGGGTCATGAGTTAGCTAGATGGCTGCTGCTTGAAGCCACCACGTTTGGGGTTGTTGTTATATAGCAAAGGTGAACTGATACAGGAAGGAGGCCAGGGAGTGTCCAATTCCATCACTGGGGCATCCTGCCTTAGGCCAGATCCAAGGCCACCCTCTGGTTTCTCCAGCCTCCCATCACCCTAAACTTCAAAGATGTCCCCAGAGTAGTAAACAGGAAAACGCAGATCCTTCCAACAGGCTACCTTGGCTCACCATCCCATTGCCCTGAGCTGAGCCATAAGAGTCATTGCAGAGGAGAAACAGCAGCCTTTTCACCACGTGTCTCAATTTCCTGAGAAGGCAGAGATGGTGGGTGCCCTATACACACAGGTCTGAGGAGCATCCTGTATCATCTCGGGCATAGCTGCACCCTGAAAAGGCCTCTGCACAGTGGGGCATGCACACTGAGCTGACTCTTAGCAAATGGGGCAGCGGCCTAAGCCGGTGGCCAGGTGGTGTGGACATTGAGGAGTGGATCAGCGATCCGGCCTTCTGGGCTCCACTTCTGCCTGTTCTCTTTGGCATCACAGGGTAGGCACTTGGCCTCTCTGAATCCCAGGTCTTCAATTGTTGGATTCGATTACCAACAGATTTCTGGAAACCTTTAGAATGGGGCACAAAGCTGAGGTAAGAGATTTGGGCCAAAGTTCTGGACAGAGCTGGCTTTGCCACTGTGCAACCTATGAGGGACCCAGGCTCAGAAGAGCCCCACGCTGGCTTTAATGCTCAATTGTTGCCATTTTGTAGGCTTAATAATTTTATCTTTGAATTTGGGTTTCATAAGCAAAGTCCAATGGGATGATAGAGGAAGCACGCGAGCAAAGGAGACGCATGAAGGATGCAGATCTGCCTCTCACATTTCCATATCACGGTCACAGTTCCGCGTGAGCACAGAACTCCAGTGCACCCGAAAATTCAGGCCCACGACTAAGCCTGGAGAGGCCGAAATTTCTGTTCAAAACTTGTTTCTGATGCAAAAAGAAGTCAACAGTGCTCTAAAAATCATGGACAACCGAGAAACGTGTTAGGGTGGATTGTGTCCTGCTCCCCAAATTCCTGCACTGAAGCCCCAACTCTGAACACCTCCATATGAAACCTCATTTGAAACAGAAAGATGCACACGTTGGCTAGAATAAATAAAGGTCAAGGGAGGACGCACTGGACCAGGGTGGGCCTTTCCCCAACATGACCAGCGTCATTATGGAGAAAGGAACTGTGGGCACAGTCACATAATTGGAGTTACGTTGCCATAAGCCAAGGGTCTACCAGAAACTAGGAGAGAGGCCTGGAAGACGCTCCTCACGCTTCCAGAGGGAACAAAATCCTGCCAACACCTTGGTCTCGGAATTCCAGCCTGGAATTGCTAGACAACAAATGTCTGCTGTTGAAGCCACTCGGTTTACAGTACGTCGTTATGGCAGCCCTAAGAAAAAGAGATAGAAGCCAGTCATATATGTTCTTCCTCCTGTGACTTCCCAGGGTTAGCCAACCACTAATTCTGAAAATGATGACCGAGAAGGAAGGGGAAAGACAGACAACCTAGAAATCCTTTGTCTTTCTGTCCTTCCTTACTACCCAGTAAGACAAAGGCAGAGAGCGTTGGTGGAATGTGTGCATATCAAAAACTGAAATAAAGTAGTTGAGTTAACGTTCGTGCAGCATTTCTGCTATTCCTTTAAGAACAAAATACAGATGTGTATAAACGCTAAGAAATTCAAGTTATATAACTTCAGTAATTATGCACACAAGTTAAATACTCATATATTTGCATTGAAAAGTGGCATTACATGTTATATAGATGAACAGTTAAATTCATATTAATAACAAAATTTTTAAAGTTGTGTTTCCTTAGAACAACACTAAAGAGCAAATATAAAACGCCATGATAACTTGAAAAAGAGACCATGGTAGACAGAAAGAAGCTTTACATTTTACTACCTTTAACAGTACTTTGTTCCCTACTTTTGAAAAAGGGGACCTGCATTTTCATTTTGCACCGGGCCCTGCAAATTACGTAGCCAAGAGCTGTAGGAAATGCTATTATTCTACTCCAAGCTCTGAACTTGTGCTTCCGCCCAGCTGCTCAGTCTGGACCTTCCTGATATCACTTCTTATAGCTGTATCTATAAGGAAAACACAATGTTTACATAGTCGCGTTATCCAAGTGTGCAAAAATGTCACCATTTTCATTTCTCCACGACTGATACTTAGTTCTCAAGACTGCATTTACCACTGAGGATGCCGGGAAAACATGTTGATAATCCAAGGAGACTCAGTGACTGTGTGATTTGAACTCAGTCAAACCTGTGCTCTCTGCTCCCTCCCCAGAGAGAGATTAAAATCTGAAAACCAATCTCTGGCCTCCAGAACTTGTCCTTGCTGAAACGTGTTGAGATATGATATTCTAATACTGAAATGTCTATGGTATAGTTTACACTTCTGTCCACAGGGTCCCTTCCCTGTGTCCTTCTCATGCTAACCAAGAGGTCTTTCCATGTTCAACAGCTTCCCTCAGCCTCTTCTTACTTTTCTTGGGTCTATTGGAGACTCGGTGGTTTGACTTCTATCTTCCTATCCTGGACCACAGGTTGGCAAACTATTATCAGGGGTCATACCTGGCCCACTGCCTGGTTTCATACTGTTTTACTGGAACAAAGTCAAGCCCACTCACTTACACATTGTCCATAGCTGTGTGCACTCTACGAGGGCAGAGCTAGGTAGTTGCTACAGAGGTCATGTGAGTCACAAGTCTAAAATACTCATGTGGTGCCAGCAGGACTTAGATGCACTGGCTATTATTTCTACCTACAGTTCCTTCTTCACGAAGTTTTCTGCCCCCCCTGGGGAAACAGACTTAAGTTCTTTCTACTTTGCAGAATTTCACAGCCGGGGGCTTCCATCAACCCCAAGGACATTTATCCTTGTCTTGATATGAAGAACCATCATTGCCTTAAGCCCAGTGGCATTTTCTCTGCCTATTCTCCACCACCAATGAGCCATCAGATCTTTCTTGCCACTTTGGACAGGATAAACTGATTTTACATAATTGTGCATTGGCCTCTTGTATGATCTATTTATATATAATAAATTACCTCTAAACACAGCAGCTCAGGGAAACACACACTTAGTGTCTCGCAGTTTCTCTGGGTCAGGAATCTTACATGACTTGGCTGGGTTCCCTGGTTCGGTGTCTCTAATGAGGTCGCAGTCAATCTGTTGCTGGCCTGACTTCCTTCATCTCAAGGAACAACTGGGGAAGGATTCCCTTCTAAGACTGTTTGCTGGTTCCAAAAGATGTGCTTCCAAGCTAACTTATATCCACCTTTCTCCAGGGCTGCCTCATGGCACAGCAGCTGGCCGTCCCCAGCGTAAGCAAACCAAGAGTGAGAGATGGCACACAAGATGCAAGGTGAGAAGATGGTCTTTTTGTGCCCTATTCCTGGAGTCACATCCTATCACTTCTGCCATAGTCTGTCTGTTTGAAGAAAGTCCCCCTACATTCAATGGAAGGAGCATCAAAATAACGTATGCACAGGACCTCAGCACCACCACTTCACATCACTCTCATGCTTGTGATACAAAACCAACAACAAGAAAGCTCTTGCAGTAGAAGCCTGAGCTATCGAGACAATTGTGTCTGCCGCTACCTTTAAAAATCCATTCAGAAACCTATTTGGAAACCATTGGTGCCATCTTATTGCCCCTTCATCTCATGCTTCCCATGAAATCAATAGGATCAAAAAAAAGGCACCAGCAAGAAAAACCTTAGTTATTGTCTTCTAATTTTATCTGAATTTACTGGATGTCTAAAATCTATCTGTTCAGACAAAGAAATGAAGCAGATAAGATGAAATAAATGAAGACAGGAAGCCAGGGCAATGCACCATGAACCTGCCACAGTTCCAAGCACGTGACCATGTGAGCAAACATTTAGATCCACCTACAAATGTCAGCCAACAAGTCTTTCAGAAACAGATTGCTGGAAAGCACTAATTGAAGGAAGTTATGGCCGCTGCTCAAATGGAACCCATTCTTCACACACAGATATTTGCTTCTCTCTGGCTATTCCAGGGTCCTTGCTCAATCCTACAACAGTAACATTTTCCCAAGGTCCTATGTTCAGATCTCAGCCTCGATTATAACGAATCAAGAAGATTAAAAACATTTCTTCAGCTTCCTCCTTTGAAGGAAGAGTAAGGATAAAAATAACAGCCCGTTTCCTGTGCTTGTGTTACCACTTTGTTAAGCACATTGCATAAATTATCTCACCTGTAATTTTCGTCCTCACAACAATCCTGCCAGAGAAATATTGTTATATTGTTTTCTTAGATGAGAAAACAAGTTCAAAGAAATTATTTTTCCCAGGTCACGCAGCTATAAAATAATGAAACCGAATTCAAACCCATTTCTATCAGAGTCCTGAATCTATTCTTTTCAGAGGATTGCCATACAAGGAATAAACCTGGTATAGGCAGTCCCCAGGGTTCTGAACGAGGTCGGTTCTATAAGTGTGTCCTCAAGTTGAATTTGTCTGTAAGTTGGAACAGGTACATTTACCTGTTACTTATTATAGCCTCCGTTCATAAGTATGAGTCATATCACACACATAGTTATACAAGTCAGATGCTTGTATATCTGTACACACATCCTCCTGAAGCACCAATGATCTAAAGAGATTTAGGGAAAAAAATTAAAAACGTTTAGGGGAAAATATTGTTTCCATATTAAAATAAACATGAACATATTAAGTATAGAGAAAAATAACATGCATCAGAGGTTTGGGGGGTTGTCTTGTTTTGTTTTTGAGATAGGGTCTCACTCTGTCACCTGGATTAAGGTGCCTTCATCATAGCTCACAGCAACCTCAAATTCCCGGGTCCAGTGATCCTCTTGCCTCAGCCTCCTGAATAACTGGGACTACCAGCACGCACCACCATGCCTGGCTAATTTTTCTATTTTTTGTAGAGACAGGGTCTTGCTCTTGCTCAGGCTGGTGTTAAACTCTTGGCCACAAGTGATCCTCCTGCCTTGTCCTCCAAAAATGCTAGAATTACAGGTGTGAGCCACTATGCCTGTCCCAGCATTGTCAAGATCAAATAAATATCATGCTCTTGGCCTGTGGATTTGGAGCATACATTAAGATCTCTGGAAAGATGGGTTTCTTGTTGGCTGCAATTAAGGTTTGTTCCATCAAAAAATTCAAGGCTCCCAACGCTCCTTGCCTCCTCCCATGTAAGCAAGCAACAAACTGAAAATATTAAGGTACTAGATATAGTTTTTGATTTTTCTTTTCTAATACTGTCTTGATTCCTTGTGTGACTTCCCCAGCACAGCAGTAGCAGCTACTATACCAGGGAAAATGGAAGGTTGTTTCGTTCCTTCCTGGCTCCCCCAACCCCTCCGCCCGCCACCATTGAGTTCAGATGCAATCCTGTTGAGATCCTCCAAGGGGAATGAAACATTTTGATTTGCTCGTAGATTTCAAAGGGAGCTCCCTGGGAAATACCACAGCAATTGTGTTCAAATTCACCTGAGTACAATGTTTTTGCTTATTAGAAAACAAATCTTTGCAACAGGAGCCAGCCATATATAAGATCAGAAGGACCACGCTATGTCTTTCTGAAGGTTACTGATCATTTCTTGAGATGTGCTAATGTGTCATGTTCGAGAGGAAAATAAAGGGAGCAAAGTGGGACCATTTGAAAGAGTACAGCTGAATAATTTAGCCCCCGTTCGCTGAAGATTCATACATATCTGAACTAGTAGACAAGGGCCATTTACAGAATGACGTAACAAATCACTCAAAACTGAATGCCTGATAATAACTATTTATGTGGCTTACAGTTCTCTGGGTCAGAAGTTTGGCTGTGCTCAGCCGGGTCTCTCCCATGTGCCTCTGTCAGTGTCCAGTATGTCAAAGCGAGGTTGGATGGCCGTTGGCTGCAGCGGTGGGGAAGCCGGGAACATTTCTCTCATCTTCCCACACACAGCCCAGGCATCTTCCCACAGAAGCTGGCAGGGCTCTCAGAGTGTGAACAGAAGCTGCCAAACCTCTTGAGGTCCAGCTCAGAACCGGTTCACGTCATTTCCACTACTTTCTACTGGACAAAGCAAGTCACGAGCCTGACTCAGATTCAAAACGCAGAGAAATAGACCCCACTCCTGACAACAGGGGCTGCGAAGTCGCAAGGGGGTGTGGTAGCTCACACCTATAATCCTAGCACTCTGAGAGGCCAAGCCAAGTAGACCACTTGAGAACCAGAGTTCGAGACCAACATGAGTAAGATCAAGACCCCATCTCCTCTAAACATAGAAAAACTAACCAGTGTTGTGGTGGACACCTGTAATCCCAGTTGCTAGGGAGGCTGAGGCAAGAGGATCTCTTGAGCCTAGAGGTTTGAGGTTGCTATGAGCTAGGCTGACACCATGGCAGTCTACCCAGGGTGACAGAATGAGACTTTGTCTCAAAAAAATAAATAAATAAATATAAAAAATAATTTTAAAAAAAGTTTGTGTTTAAAGAGTGGAAAACTTGCAACTTTTGCAAATATTTATGAACCTATCAGATAACTTTAAGAGGAAGTAAGGTAAGTTCAACGTGTTTTTTAAGCCCTTTGGCAGGACTTTTATGCACCTAAGTGGGTTTCCAATCTCCCTGAGGAAAGCAGAATGTGTGGCTTAGGCAGCCATAGAGCTCTTGGGGGTTTGTGCAACTTGTAGGCCTGGTGCTCTGAGAATCATCTCTCTGCCTTGTTGCGAATTCCCAGCCTGAATCAAGAAATATATCTGTTTTCAGAGTTTAAATGCCATTGATGGCAATGACATTTTTTGTGAGGAAAATACCCTGTTTTATAGTAGGGTTGAGAGGGGAAATAATGCACTAGATCGTCCCTCAGCCGGGGAAGACCACAGCACATGTTCCAGCAGCCCCCACCCCACAGTCATTATTGCTGCAAAGCCACTGAATTACTCGATAAGGACAATTCTTTGCACTTATAGAACACATGTCCTCTGAGGAGCACCAAGTAATTTACAATCACTCGTTAATTAATCCTCAGCACCCACATGAGATGAGGATGTGTTATTATGCATCTCTGACAGTTGTGTGAAGCAGGCAAAGGGAAACAAAATGACATTAAGTTTCTGTCCAAGGTCACTGTGTTGTCAAACTCACTGGACACGTTCCCAGCTCTGCGAACCGGAACAGTCATTTTAGGAGCCTCCTGTGATAGCAACACAGCTCCTTAGAGCTGGGATCTGGCCATTTCTGAAAAACTCTGGGTTTTCTAGACCAAACATGAGGATTTTGCTGTTGTGTTTTGTTGCGCAGAGGATGAGGGGAGAGGAGGATCTTTTTTACTGTTTTTATAATAAATCTGGGGTTCAGGTGTCCAAGAAGAGCTGGTTCTAAATGCAGTTTGTTCACAGAGAAGGTGCACTCCCCAGGCTGAAAGAGGAGACTCCATAGCAGCTCATGGAGACAAAAGGGGGCTGAAGAAGGAAGGGTGAGCATGTGCTGTCCCTGCCAAGACCATGTATTTTCATAGCAGCATCCGATTAGGAGACAAACGCAATCTGCTTTTCTCAACAGAACACACTCACACCAACTCCACTAAACCAGAGTGAGCCTCCCTCAGGCAGGCAAATAAATTCTCAGGGAAAGCTACAGGCTACAGAGGCAGCTTTGAGACCCTTTTCAGGCATCCTTCCCCATTTATTTTCAAAAGGATTTCTTCCCTAAGTTCGTGTTTTTACACACACACAAACCAAACCAATGAGAATGGGTTTGTTTCTGTAAAGGAAAGGGAGAAGCTGTTCACATCAGAAGAAGAGCTACAGGCTTCCGTGAAAATGCAGAAACCGTGAGGTAAATATTCCTGCCACCAGGTAACGAGACCCGTGGCCACCAACCTTGGAGCAGCATAAAACCAGCTGCAGCCATGCCGGTGAGTGACAATAGACACTTTGGAAGACACAAAAGTCTAGAAGGCAGTCAGGAGTTTGGGTGTGGTGACTTTCACGGTCCACTTAATGAAAGAAAGCTTGGTAATGTCTAGACCTTGGATATGACACAAGGCAGTGCTGACGGATGGAACTCCTCTGTCTCCTCTCAGCAAATGTGTATTGAGCTCCTGCTTGCCCTGTTCTGGGGCTCTGAGGGACGTGGCTACAGACTACAATAAAACATTCAATGAATCCATTTTCTTGGAACTTCTACTCCCACTGCCTCCCTAAAGGCCTGTGAGCCACCTAGGCTCTACCTGGGCACAGTATGAGTCCTACTCCCAGCATATTGGGAGAGTAATCAGAACTCTGTCTGAGGAAACTCTCCCCTAAGGCTTCCTGGAAGACCCAAATCTCCCATCTCACAGGCAGGAGGCCATCATGGTGGAGCGGATGTCAGAAGGGCTGTCCCTGCAGGGGCAGCATGGAGCTACCCATCATGGCCAGACCGTAGAACCCTTCCCTGAGACAGCAGGCAGAGTTGAGGACTGCAGGGCCAGGGGACCAGGGGGACAAGTGTGGGATTGGGCCTGGGGATCAGCCTGTAACTTGCAGCCATTGGCTCCCATCTTGAGGTTCCCCCTGGGGCCACACTATATCCTTTTCATATGTTCTCTCATCATGAGCTGCAACACTGCTTTTTTGTTCCCAGGTCCTGAGATTAATCATGCATGTCTGTATATGACAGGGGGAAATATGTCCTTACATGTGTTTTAACTAATGGCTTACTAGTGACTGAAATTTATCATCTTCAATACGTTTTTGTTCCTCCCATCTGCCCTCACCTGCTAAATGACAACATTTCAAAGCCATATTAACCTGGTTTGAATTTTGTCTCTGCCTCAGAGTAGCCCTCTGTGAAAGACTTAACTTCTAAGTTCTGCTGCTCACTTCTGATATCATTGTGGAAAAGAAATGAAGTATCCTACACAAAGCACTTGGCACGGAGGTGACAGTCAGTAAATGCTTTTGTCCCCCTTCCAACTTCTTCCTCTGCGTTCCCACAGCAGGCTGTTCATCCAACTGTATTTGACGTACAAGGTCAGACAATTAAGTCCACAAACTCAACCAAGAAAAAATGCTATGTACCTCATTGCTGAATATAACCACAATCACCTTCAAAGTAATCTCGTTGGGCATCACAGGTTAGAGACTCTCTCTACACGTTAGAGACTGCTTTATATAACAGTCAGTGACAACTAGCCCTTTAATTTAATGATGAATAATAGAAAAGGGAAGAAGCATCTATGTCGACTGTAAGGTAACAAAGATAGAAGTAAGAGGCCCAGCCTTGGGGAGGTCACCGTAATCATAACAGATTTGCATTTGCACGTTCACTGGGGAGTTAGAACCATTCACTTGTCTATGATCAAATCCTGTAATTTCAAATACTTACGAAGCCTCCATCAAATCATATGCAGCCACCTTTTAGAAGATAATCTTCCAGAAATTTTTTTTGCTACATAATAAATTCACTCTATATTTGAAGAGACAAAAGGAAATGATGGATGATGAAATGAGTTGCTTCCAAAAGGGAATAAAAGTATGATACAAAAATAACCCCTGAAAGAATACGTGTGACACTGGTAAAGGATTTGCACACTTTGGGTTGAGCCTCTCCAATGACTGCCAACGTCAGTTTACATGTAAATTACTAACCTACTTTGTATGTACCATACAGAATGCAAAGTTTGGCAAACATCTGAGAAACAGCAACTAATGGATAATAAGTTAACACATGCACTGTTTGGAGATAAATTCCATTTTTTCTGACCTATTTTGAAGTGAAAGATAAAAAAGAAGAAACAAAAAGAAATTCTGGCTCTTTACTAACGTTCTCTTTTGAGAATTCTTCCCAAATTCAGTATGTTAATGCCTTGTGAAAAATCAAGTGACCCAAGGTAAGACTTCAGTTATCTTCTTGGTCTAATTTTTCAAAGGCCACCTGTTTTCTGTATCAAGCTGGAAAATATCTTTCTTTAGAAGCTAAAAATACTATTTTATAAAAACAACAAGAGGGTCCAAAAATTACCTAGCATCTAAAAAACTCCATCTTTGGCACCAGGAAGAACGTTTTTCCATCTTCAGCGGGTGGTTACCTGATCTACATCACCAGCAGGTAGTCAGCCCCAAAAGCACCAGAGAGAGACCAGCCAGCACCTAAATTATCCATCAGCCCCTTCCTGTGCCTGGCTGGAGAGAAAGCAGAAGCAAATCTTCAAATATCCTCCTGCTTTGAGCTCTGCTCAGCACAACAATATTTCTATAATTCCATACTGTTAAGGAACGAAATGTACCTTCAGCTGCATTGTATCTTGAGCCAAATACACTTTTGGCAATCAAAAAGAGATGATTATTATTCGCCCCCACCCCAGCAATGTCCTGTGTCTTAATTTAGTCCAATAATGGCTCTGGGGATAGAAGTGTAGCTCTAGCGTAACACATTCCCTCGCCAAGCAGGAATCAGAAAAGGAATGAGATCACAAAGACAAGGCAGAAGGGCACCAAAACAGGGGGAAGGTGACTGCTCTCCAATTCTAAAGGGAGATGCAGAAAAAGCAAGAATCAGCACCTGTTTATCCACAGAACTATAATCATATATGACCAGGGCAACAGGGACGGACGGATTACAGATGTACTCACACATGCAACACACAGGGTAGGCAGAACAAACCAAAATAAGGATATTCACGCTGGCAAAATGATCGGGCTTCATGCACACACAGAGGGGTACGTATGCACACCACCACCCCCGAAATATTGTCTGTAAATGAAGAAATATGATCTTTCTCAACAAACTTAGATTTCACTGACCTTTTGCATGGAAGGTATCACACGACTAATCTGAGCAAACGTGAGCCTCATCACGTGAAGGGTGCATGCAGCCTCAGCTCAGCAGACTTTCACATTTTCTATAATAATAGATGGTTGTGTTGTCATAGCGCTACTTAGCATGCAGGTTGTCATAATTCCCAGGGTCCCCAAAACCCACCTTGCCATCTATCACTGATTACAATGGAGAAAGGCAAACATAATAGATTTCATTCAAATCAACTGCACAATTGGGAGACGGCTTTAAATTTTATTCAGTAATGAGGGTGGTTTTATTGTTGTAGAAACTGGAGGACTGCAAATCAGCCAGATTTCTGGTCCATAAAAGGGCCGGTATTAGAGTCTGGAGGAATGCAAAGTTGAAAAGAAGAACTCTTCTCAGGATTTATGTGTAAATAAAGTTAAAGCACAAGCCAGGGAAACTGGACTCTTTCATAAGGCTAGTCTCCGTTAGAAATATTTATACAAGCCTTTGATCTGAGCCCAACAATTCAGAGTTGATGCCAGGCAGTGTTTTCAAAATCTTATCAAATATTAAAAACCCCATTTTGCAGAAAAACAACACTTTACATGCCGAAAATGCAGAGTAATATTTAAGCAAACTTCCTTTGTTTTGCACCAAGAGAAACTTGAGGTTTTCTTTCTTTTTTTTTTTTTTTTTTTTTT